>JAAGKR010010220.1:0-12290 GCA_011419295.1 Clarias macrocephalus | reverse complement strand
AACACAATTTAGGTAACAAATTACATTACACTAAGTTTAATCTCAAGCTGGCCATGCCCACAAAAGAATATTAACACATCAGTGACTCATATTAAACCTGTTTATTGATTTGCTATTACCCAAGACATACATTTTCTGATTCCACAAATTAAATTGCAACACACACACTGTAGTTCATAACCAAATGATGCTTTATGGAGTCTGGTTGCTGTCTTGTATTTATTTATCAGGAGGCATTCATTTGTTGTTTTCTTTTCTAAGAATCCAGTAGAACAGTACACACTTCCATGTGCTCTTTTACACATTGCACTAGTGATGGGTCGTTCATGAACGTTTCGTTCTTTTTGAATGGATCTTTAACGTGACTCAGAAGAACGAGTAGTTTCGGAGAGTGATTAGTTCATTTTCTACTGGGTGTGCATGCGCAAAACATCGCAAAACCGCCATAGGTTATGTACAGGAAACAAAATTGAACGGTTCTCAACGAATCTTCCAAGCCCGAGTCATTCGTTCATTTGTCACGTGACTCCCATAAACGCTATGCATTGCAGTACACAGGAAACAGAATTGAACGGTTCTCCTTAATGAGTCTTCCAAGTCCCGAGTCATTCGTTCTTGTCGGACTTGAAGATATGACGCTGAGCTGCTCATTCTGTTTATATTATGTCCTTAGCTGCATTGTAATATTTTAATTACTGGACCTACAGCCAAAATTTGTGTATGTAGACATGTTGGGGGTCTGTTTATTGAAAATGTAAAATTTTATTTTATTTCTGGTCAAAAGAACGAAATTAACTAAATGACTCAAAAAAAGATTTGTTCATTTTGATGAACAAGATTCAAAGAACCGAGTCACTAAAATTATTCAAACTTCCCATCACTACTCTGCACATAACAACTACTCTTCTTTTCTGGTGTCATGGAAACACCAGGCTCCATCCCCCATCTTCGTTCACAGTCACCCGAGTTCTAATCACATGCACACCTGATCCACATTAACAGCACACCATAAATACCCCACACTTCCCCTCACTCAGTGTCTGACTTCATCAATGGACAACAGACTCCGCCATGTACCTTCTAACGCTACTCCTCGTCTCGCCTCATCTCCTGGTCTGTGATTCCCCCGTGTTCTCTGTTCTGCTGCATACCTCCACTAGCTCCTTCATCGCCATTTCAGTTAAGGCAATCCGGTTTCCTCATTCTAAGTTTCATCTTCTCACAAACTGTTAATAAATCGCCTGATCAAGTTTTTTCACGATCTCTGAGTCTGTTTTCCATAACAGAAAGTCAGACCAAAACAATGAACCGGACGGGCTCGGAACTAGTACTTGAGCTGGTGGAGCGACTCTGCCATCTCTGCACCACTACAGCACCACTTCCGGCAACAATCTCTTCATCTCCCCTTCCTTCCGCACACGCCAGTCCCATGGTGACGTGCTCTCTCACCTTCGAAATGCAACCTATCAGATTCCCTACTGACCGATCAAAGATTGCCTATATTATTTCTCTCCTTATGGGCAATGCATTACAGTGGGCCGATGCCATCTGGCAACAAGACGGCACTGTGGTGCATAATTTTCAAGACTTTGCTATCTACTTCCGGGAAGTTTTCATGCAAGCAGCTGATGAGTCCACCTCTGGAGAGAAGCTGTTCAAGTTGAGTCCAGGTAACAGCAACATTAATGACTATGTTTTGACTTTTAGGACTTTGGCAGCCTCCAGCGGGTGGAACGAAGCCGCACTCCTGACAAAAGTTTGTCAAGGACTCAATCCACGTCTGAGGTTGCAACTTGCAGCCCAGGATGACTCGGTAGGATTGGAGCAGTTTATACACACAGCAATCGAGTCGCTGGCCGTCTACGAGAGTGCACTGAGGAAGCAGTCGGGATTCGAGGATCACCCGCAGTTCCCCAGTCACATGAGGTGAGATCTGCTCCTGAACCCATGCAGGTGGATTGACAGGCATTTTCCAGTCTAACTCCCGCTGAGAAACAATGCCAGCTGACCCAAGGACTGTGCCTTTACTGTGCAAAGAAGGGTCATGTTCACCTGACATGTCCCCGACGTCCGCCTCGTCCACTGGTGAGCAACCTTACTTCCCTATGTAAACACATGACTCCCTTGACCACCAGTGTTGAAATTGATACTGCTGATGATTCTGTTACAGATCTCATGGGACAATGGAGACAATGGAGAGATCCTAAAGTGGGGATCCACCTGCCTAGAACACTGCATCCAGGTAAAACCTCCCGTAAACACCACTTCGCTAGAGAGTCCGGGGGTCGGGCTGTCAGTTATCATCCCGAAGATCTAGTCCTCTTTCCAGACGTCTTCTGCCCTCAGCCATGCAGCTACCACCTCATTGGCCATAGGACTGCGCTATTGATCTCCTCCCCGGTGAACCAGTGCCCAAGAGTAAGCTCTATTCACTCTCCATTCACATTCGACCATCTACCTCCCCTGCTGCTTCCAGTTTTTTTTTCTGCGCCCCTGTATTGATTATAGGGCCCTCAATAAAATCACTGTTAAATATAGTTACCCCCTTCCACTCATCCCAGCTGCCCTTGAACAACTGTGAGGGGCATACATTTTCACAAAACTGGACCTATGGAGCACCTATAATCTAATCAGAATTAAAGAGGGGGATGAGTGGAAAACGGCGTTCATTACCCCGACCGGTCACTATGAGTATCTGGTTATGCCATTCGGTTTGCTCAATGCCCCCTCCATGTTCCAGGGTTATATAAATGAGGTGCTTCGACCATTTCTTAAGCAATTAGTTTTGGTGTATATTGACATTCTTATCTACTCCAAGAACGAGTCGGAACAACACATTCATGTAGCCAAGGTTCTCTGGAGACTCCGACGCCACCAGTTGTTTTTAAAGGCCGAAAAATGTGCATTCCATCAGTCCTCTGTGCACTTTCTAGGATACCATATCAGTCACTAAGGCATCAAAATGGATCAAGCAAATTCGAACCTGGCCTATCCCCACTAGTATGAAACAACTGCAACGGTTTTAAGGGTTCGCTACCTTTTACAGGAGGTTCATTCGTGGCTACAGTTCCCTAGTCTCTCCACTCACAGACCTCCTGAAAGGCAAACCTAAGACCATCTCCTGGAACCCCGATGCTTCCCAAGCCATGCACTCTCTCCAAAAGGCATTCACTTCTGCTCCCATCCTGGTTCTCCCAGACCCCTTTCTGGTCGAGGTGGATGCATCACAATCTGGGGTTGGGGGTGTGCTTTCACAGTAGCATGGGATTCCTCCTCAGTACCTTCCGTGTGCCTTTTTTCCTGGAAAATGACACCGCCCAAACAAAACTACGACATTGGAAACAGGGAGCTCCTAGCAATCAAACTCGCCCTTCAGGAATGGAAACATTGGTTGGAGGGGGCTTTACACCCGTTCATAGTTTTAACCGATCACCACAACCTGGAGTATCTGCGAGAGGCCAAGCGTCTCATCCCCCGGCAAGCCAGATGGGCGCTGTTTTTCACCAGGTTTCATTTCACCATTTTTACAGACCCGGAGCAAAGAACATTAAAGCAAATGCCCTTTCCCATATCTATGAATTGGAGATGAGACAAGAAGCTCCGGAAAACATTCTTCCTTCCATGTTGTTCATCTCTCCAATTCAGTGGAGTGTAGAAGAACAGTTTCAGCAAGACACAAACACTGAGCCCTCTCCACCAGAATGCCCCACGAATCTGATCTTCATCTCTACCTTGCGGCGAGACGCCCTTCTCCACCAGACGCACACCCCGTTGGGCACTGGTCACCCTAGGGGCCAATCAAACCCTCTCACTACTGGCAGAATGCTTCTGTTGGCCCAATAAGTCCGAGCATGTCAGAAGGCACGTGAGAGGATGTCGGGACTGCTCCATTACTAATCTTGTCTATCTTCCAGACACCTGCTAGCAGGAAAACTGTTACCCCTTCCTGTTCCCCGGCGTCCCTGGTCACATCTAAGAGTGGATTTTGTCACTGATCTCTCCTGTTCCGAGGGTCACACGTGCATTCTGGTAATAGTTGACTGATTTTCCAAGTCGTGCCATCTTGTTCCTTTACAAGTACTCCCCTCAGCCAAGGAAATGGCCGAAACCCTGTTTAACCAGGTTTTTAGAGTTTATTGTATACCTGAGGACACTGTTTCTGATCAAGGACCTCAATTCGTCTCCAAGTTCTAGAAAGCCTTTTTTCAGCTCCTAGGTGTGACCGTCAGCCTATTTTCTGGATACCACCCGCAAAGTAACAGTCAAACTGAACGTAAGATCAAGGAGATAGGCAGATACCGCCGTACCTTTTGCCATGATCGTCAACATTCCTGGAGCCAATTCATCGCCTGGGCAGAGTATGCACAGAATTCACTCCATCAACCCTCCACAGGACTCACCCCCTTCCAGTGCATACTCGGTTATTAGCCACCTCTTTTCCCCTAGAATGCAAGGTTTGGGATTCAGCACATCGACAACAACAATGGGCAGTTCGGAGACAACGCATCGTTGCAGACGTGAGGAGAGCAGATACGCCAACCTTCCATCCGGGTCAACGAGTTTGGCTCTCCACACGCGACATTCATCTTCGGCTGCCCTGTAAAAAGGTGAGTCCCCAATTCATTGGCCCCTTCACCTACGCACATACAAGAGTCACGTGTCACTCTTAAAACCTTATTACTCACCCGTTTTCCCTGTTTCCACAGAGCCTGGTCCCGATGACGAACCTCCCCCGGCGCTAGACATGGAAGAGGGAATGATCTATGCCATACGGGAAATTCTGAGTTCCCGTCGTCGAGGTGGTCGGCTCGAATATCTTGTGGACTGGGAGGAGTTGGGTCGTGAGGAAAGGAGTTGGGTCCTACACCAAGACATCCTCAACCCAAACCCCCTCAGGGACTTCCACCAGCAACACCCACAAATGCCAGCTCCCAAGGGAAGAGGTCGTCCACCCTGGTGGCATGTCTTGCGGCCCTCAGGACCGGTCCGTGAAGGTGGGGTTCTGTCATGAAAACACCAGGCTCCACCCCCAATCTCCGTTCACAGTCACCTGAGTTCTAATCACACGCACACCTGATCGACATTAACAGCACACCATAAATACACCACACTTCCCCTCACTCAGTGTCTCACTTCATCAATGGACAACAGACTCCGCCACGTGCCTGCTAACGCTACTCCTCATCTCATCTCGTCTCCTGGTCTGTGATTCCCCTGTGTTCTATGTGTTATTTGTTCCGCTGCATACCTCCACCAGCTCCTTCATCACCATTTAAGTTAAGACAATCCGGTTTCCTCATTCTAAGTTTCATCTTCTCACAAACTGTTAATAAATCATCCACTCAGGTTTTTTCACGATCTCTGTTTGTTTGAGTCTGTTTTCCGTAACATCTGGTGCCTTCAGATATATTACTCACTGAGGCCCCCTAGCGGTTGGATGATATAACACGCTAACCAATACACAACACCCTGACACCTCCCCCTTTTAAGTCAATTCCTTATGGTAGCATTTCTGTTACCATTAACACAAACACTACCATTCACACAACTCCTTTTTTCATTATACAGAAACTGTAAATAAACCGTAAACCATTATTTAGAAGTTGCTCACCACAAAAAAATGACCTATAACTATACAACATAATATTGCTCTAATATTGTATGTTACTGACTCTACTGTTCAACATCCACTATTCATACATGCATTACTATATTGTGTTTTACCAAAATTAACATAACACCCACAAACATTCTACATTTGGGATTTGTTACATTTTACAGTAATACTGTCATCTTTTCACAAGTCCAAGTAAACCGCAGTCTTACTAACTCTGCCTGACCTTGTGATAGTAGGTTTCATTGTAACTGTCTCAACCGGTATATCAGGGTCCATGCAGTGCTGGACTTCCTGTGTAGGCTGGTCAGGACTCATTATTGTTTTAAATGTCTTTTCTTTTTTAATTTTTAATTTCTTGGATTTTTACCCAATTTTCTCCCTAATTTCCCAATTCCTCCCTGTCACTAGGGGGCTCCCACATTAAGGCTACTACTACCACTCAGCCGGAAGGGCAAAGACTATCACGTGTTTCCTCTGAACCACATGACGCCAACCGACCGCATCTTTTTGAACCACTTGTTCACAAACCGTTGGGGGTGGTGTAACACACAGAGGACAGCGCTATCCGCTCCTTCCGCGGTCTCCAGATCTCCGGATGATAGGGCGAGCATTTTACCACTGCGCCACTCGGAGGCCCCTAAAAGTCTCTTCTTAAACTCCTTCAGGTAGAAGCTGGATATGTCTTCTGTTTCTAATTTTCCCTCCCTCCTTTTCATGGCAAACATTGTATGACCTTGGAATGGTAATCTCTGTTAGCACCTTAGCAGTTCCCTTACACTGTGATTCACTATCCAGCTTCAACATGACTGAATCCCCCAGTCTGAAAACAGGCAAGTCCTTCACGCCATGTCATCTGTTAAAGTAGTATGCCTGTTGTTCCTTTGCTGCTTTATCCTTCTCTCTTATACTTGCTTTGTTTGGCCACATTGGTGTAAGGTTTTTCTCCAAAGTAGGTAGTGTAGTGCAAATTTTCGTTCCCATTAACAATTCTGCTGGACTTACACCTGTAGAGGTGTTGGGGGTAGCTCGAAAACTTATTAGTGCCAACAATGGATCTTCCTGCTTTAGTATCCATTTTGCGGTCTGAACAGCCCTTACTGCATGCCCGTTACCTTGAGGATTGTGTGGACTCGAGGTAATGTGTTGGATGTCATATGTGTCACAGAAGTTCCTCCAGACCCTGCTGGTGAATTGTGGTCCATTGTCCAATTTGTTTGGGTTGCCAAATCTTGCAAAGGTAGCTTTGGGCTTCTGTATAACACACTCTGATGTTGTGACACTTAATCAAAGTATTTCTAAATATCGCAAATAATAGTCGGATACCACCAAATACTGTTTCCCTTGATGCATGTACAAGTCTATGGCTATTCGCTGCCATGGTCTTTCTGGTAATTGGGTTGACTCTAGCGGCTCCTTATGCTGTGTGCGTTTGTTCTCTATACAAAATTTACAAGTTTCTATCTTTTGCCTCAGATCCTCAGAAATTCCAGGCCACCACACAGTCTTTTTAGCTCAAGCCCTGCATTTTGACAGTACTTGGTGTCCTTTGTGAATTCTACTAAGAATGCTCTGTCGCATTGCTTTTGAAATTACCAAGCGGTTGCCCAGCACTAACAGTCCGTCACTCAATGACAAGTCCTTCCATTTGTAAAAGCTTTGTATGCTGTTAGGGATGCTTTTAGAATATTCGGGCCATCCTTCCTTTATGAATTTCTCCACGCTGTGGAGCTCTTCATCCTTTTGAGTCTCCATCTTTATCTCGGTCAACTTCCGCTGTGACACTGGCAAACCTTCGATGATTGCATTCACATGGGCACGCACATCCGCTGACAGGAAATCCTCTGTGTTTCTGAATGGGCTCCATAACAATGCATCTGCTACCACCATGCTTTTGCCTGGCATGTATTCCGCTTTTGACTCATTCGCATTAAAGCGCATGAGTCTCATCAAAAGTCTTTAACATCTTACTGGTACACTGTCCAGATCTTTGCTATTGATCAGTGGTGTTATGATAAGTGACCAGTTAAAATTTTTCCAAGCCAACTATGTCACAGTTCGTGCAGGCGAGGTGGATCCAAGCGCAGAGCGCGTAAGGGAAACAGCGCAGGTTATTTTGTGATATGCGCGCTGATTGTTTCACAAAACAAAGCTCCTGCTCTTTGATGCAGAGGCACGGCATGAGCTTCGCCGAGAGAATGCGGAAGTGGAGAGCAGGTCTGATCCGCAGTGAATAATCGCGATCGGTGAATGAGGCGGCAAAATGGAATCACAGAAATGGAGTGTGGAATGGAGTTAACTTTGACAGGTGGGCATGACCTGGCGTGCTGTGACAAACTAATTACTTTTGGAATTTTTTACATGCCCATACGCCTACGAGGCATTCCTTCTCTATTTGGGCGTACATGACCTCTGAATCTGTCAGTCTTCTAGACACGTATGCAACTGGCTTCCAGTTGCTGTCATGCTTTTGTAGTAACACACTGCCAATACCGCAGCTGCCGGCGTCTGCTGATACGATGGTTTCTTTTTCTGGGTCATAATGTGCTAGAACTGGTGCTTTGATAAGTTCGTTCTTGAGATTGCCAAATGCGCTTTTCTGTGGTTGATCCCAAGCCCATACACTTTTTGCCTAAACCAGTTCACTTCTGTTGCTAGGTTTGGAATGAATGTGCCCATATAGTTTATAAGGCCTAATGCATACCTCAGTTCACTTACATTATTAGGGTCTTGCAACTCACTATTTGCACACACCTTTTCCGGGTCTGCTCTGACACCTTGAGCATCCAAGATGTGACCCAGAAAACTCTTTATTTAGCTTTCCATTCTTTTCAGCACTTCTTTTAAGTGTTTGTCATGCTCTATTTCATCCTGCCCGTACACAATCACGTCATCCATATACACGGTTACCCCATCCAGGTCTCCTAAAAGCTTGTGCATTTTTCATTGAAAAATTTCTGGATTCAAATACTGATTCCAAATGAGAGCCTTTTAAAGCAATATCGGGGTGATAAATGTTGTCAAGAGGCTGCTGTCCTCACTTAATGGAATCTGCCAAAATCCAGAGGCTGCGTCCAATGATGTAAAGACACCTGCACCTGCTAATTTAGCTAGGATTTCTTCTGTTGTGGGAAGTATGTATCTCTCCCTTTTAATGTTGTCATTCAGCTTGTTCAGACCAACACAAATTCTTCTAATTCCCCATTGGGTTTCATGACTGGCACCATGGGAGCACACCAATCTATGGGCTGTGTGACTTCACTACGCCTTGTTCTTCCATCCTCTGCAGTTCTGTTTTAACTTTGGACATTAGGGGTAATGGCTCTCTTCTTGCAATATATGCTGCGTATGGCTCTGCTACCTCTCTCAGGGGGATTTTTACCGGCTCTGTTTTCATGGTACTGCTTCCCTCAAAAACTGTGCTTAACTGCTCTGTTCTTTTGAGCAGCCTCATCTCAGCCGCTGTCTCTCGGCTCAAAAGATTACCAACAGTTTCTCCATCTATCACATACTCTGTAATGGCATACTTTTGGTCTTTATGCTCTGCTTTTGAGATAAACTGTCCTATACATTTTAGTGGTCCACCTGGGCTGTGCAGTATTAGGTTTGAGCGCCTGAGCTGTGTGCTTGATTCAAGCCTTTTAAATGTCTCAGTGTTAATAACATTATCGTCAGCTCCTGTGTCTATCTTAAAACTAACAGGGATTTGACCTATTATGACATTGTGACAGTCCATGAGGCCTCTTCTAGTTTATTTTTGTTACTCACTGCACCCAAGTAAAAGCTTTCTTCGCTTTCTTCTTTCACCATCACTTGTCTCACAGTTTTTGATTTACACATTCTTGACCAGTGCCCTTTTTTCCTGCACTTTTTACATTCAGTACCTGCTCCTGTACATTTTCTGATGTCTAGCTGTCTTGTCTTACCGCACCTACCACACTCTGTGTCCTCTTTTCTGTTCTCACTGCTTCTTTTATTTTTCTGTTTCATCCATGCCCTGTTAACTGCCTTTGATTAGTGCCTGGAGGTTACCTCTTGCTCTTTGGTTGTCCCTCTTGCTGGCTGATCTGCTTTGCGACATGCTCGGCCTGCCATGTCATCTGCACCGCTGTTTCAAGGGTAAGTGATGTCATTAGCTGCATTCTCCTAGAGAGATCTTTATCTCTTATTCCTACTAAAAGTCTGTCTCATATGTGTTCATTTTGGCTCGCTCTGAATTCACAGTACTCACTAAGCTCATACAGTGCTCTGATGTAGTGGCTTCTGCACTCTCTGATGAAAATATGCCCGTTCATGTATTACATTCCTTTTCAGCATAAAGTATTCATCAAATTTTCCAAGAACAGTCTCGTAATTCTCTGCACTCTCCCCTTCTCTACTTCAATGCAAATATCATATATTAATGTGTTAACCTGTACCTCTCTGTCCTCCTTACTCAGTTTTGTAGCAACCCTGAAGCGTGAAAATTTCTCTGTCCAGGACGGCCACTCTGTTGGACAACCAAAGTTGAAACTGTCTGGCGGATTAAATTTCGCCATTTCTCCCTCCTTCCATTTATGCTTCTGATACCATGTCTTGTATTTATTTACCAGGAGGGATTCGTTTGTTGTTTTCTTGTTTATTAAGAATCAAGTAGAACAGGGGTCAGCTGTAGTTGTTGGGAATCGAACCCAGGCCTCTCGCATGGCAGGCGAAACACTTACTACTGAGCCACCAGTGCTGGGGGATAGAATGTTACATATTATTAGACACATGGCGATTAACACACGAACAATGACCACAGCCACACACACATGTATACATATACTGTATGTATGGTTAAATACATACAACCTTTGTGTAGCCCGTCTACTGTCAACTTATGTAGAAAAGGGCCCCGAGTCCTTTTAATCTATATAATAACTCAGATTATTCTATATTTTAATATAATAAGACTTGGGTCACTAGGACTATATATACCTCTATTGCTAAATAAAAATACTATAAGCACAGAATAAAACATATATGTGCACTCATAATTCCAAGTCACAATAGTATTTTCTGTGCATAAACAGTAATAATCACTAAGCTTGTTTAGAAAAATATAAATTCAAGTTTAATTAAACAATAAAACAAATTAAACAAATAGTAAAGTTTCATATAAAGTAAATCAATTGGCTTTCCCCCTTTTTTAAATTAGTTTAATGTTCAAATAAATGATCAAAATTACTTGAAACAAAAACGTTGCAGGCCTGATTCGGTGCTTGGGGTCGGTGAGACCAAAAACTCACTGGTCGTTTCACTCCTAAGAGCAACAAACCAAAAATAAACGGACTATACCTTATTACCTTGTTCGGAGATTATCCACCGAATCCGACTTGTCCTATTCCTGCTCACACACCGAGTAGCAGCTGTTGATCACCTTCCCGCAGTTATTCTGTATCTCCGATTAGCGACGGTTCACCGAACACGTGTAGCTGGGTTAGCTAACTCGCTCCGTCAGTTCACGTTGCTAACCTCACCTCGCTGTATTAACGAGCTGGTATCCAGAAAATATAAAATTCTATCCGAACTTCTCAGTCTCTCACAGAAGTTTGCATTGTTTTAGAGTATCATGCCGACCTCTAACACTTGCAATTAAACTCCGATATAACATAACTTAAACCTGTTCACTTTGTAACTGCGTCAGTAGCATGCTTCTCCTCTCAGTCTCTCTCCTTCTCCGTCTTTTTTCCGCTATATCTCCGCTATTCTTCCGCCCCAAACTTCCGGTTTTAACAAAAATAAATAAATAAAAGCCTGCTTAATCTTATACAATGTCTAGGGAATGATCTTCCAAAAATTAACAACTCCATAAAAAACACAAATATGCATCTTGCACATTTTTAACATTCAACAGTTTTAACTTTTTACTCCATGAACTTGGCATTTTTTCAAGCACAATAGGCAATGTCTGTTTTAACCATGTACCAGTAATGTCACGGCATGCCAGGTCACGCCCACCTGTCAAACTAAGCCATGATCTCCCACGACTCCATTCCATACTCCAGCTCGCTGTTTCAGTTTTGCGGCCTCATTGACCGGCTTGAGCATACCTGTTGCTCATTTCAATCATGGCTCTGCTCTATTTAACTTGCTTACAAACAACCTCCCATTGCCAGATTATTGTGTGCCTTAATGCCCAATTTTCCAACGATTTCACCTGCCCTGCTGCTCGGATCTCGACTCACGCCTTGTTTTACGGACCATGCCTTTTGCTTCACGTCTTGGATTATTGTTTGTTTGGATTTCTGGATAACGACCCTCGCCTTTGGATCACGGACTCTATTAGTTTTCTCGGCTTTGACCCACGCACGCTCACCACCGCCTCATCTTCACAAGGCAATCAGTGCATTTAACAACACGAGCTCTGCACTTGGATCCACCAGGCCCGTCTGGACCGTAACAAGTACCTCAATATGTAAGCATATAAATCACATATTTATTAATAACACTTATTTGTGCATTACTTATTTATATATTTATACCTATTAATATCTGGGCTACATTTGCACAAACTAAATTAAAATTAAACTTTTAATACTCACCTGAAAATAGCCATTAATCAGGTGATTAAGCATCATTACTACTAGTATAAAATAAAGGCATGACTCACATTGCATTCAGTCAGCAGCTCCGCTTGCCGTAAGAAGTGCTC
>JAAGKR010010219.1:0-23554 GCA_011419295.1 Clarias macrocephalus | reverse complement strand
TTAGAAGCGATTAGTGCAGAGACGCGTGTCATTAACCACTGGACAACACCTGGGACACGCCCAGTCACACACACAGTCAGTGTCATTAACCACTGGACAACACCTGGGACACGTCCAGTCACACACAGTTAGTGTCATTAACCACTGGACAACACCTGGGACACGCCCAGTCATACACACAGTCAGTGTCATTAACCACTGGACAACACCTGGGACACGCCCAGTCACACACACAGTCAGTGTCATTAACCACTGGACAACACCTGGGACACGCCCAGTCACACACAGTTAGTGTCATTAACCACTGGACAACACCTGGGACACGCCCAGTCACACACACAGTCAGTGTCATTAACCACTGGACAACACCTGGGACACGCCCAGTCACACACACAGTCAGTGTCATTAACCACTGGACAACACCTAATAATTATCTTCTGACAGTTAAAATTATTTTTTAAAACGAGTCATGATATAAAAAAACAACTGAAAAGAAATTTCTCGAAAACTCGGGGTAAAGGGCCGATGCTTCAAGCTCCCATCAGCCATTGCAAGATTCAGTTGTTTGTCACATGTACCTTACAACACTGGCATTATTTTCTACATATCCTAGTTAGGACACAGGGGTCATACTGTATGCACCATCACATGCCACTCATGTCCCACAGCTTGTCATGTTTGTCATTTTATACTCACTGTTTGTTTGTTTGTTTGTTTGTTTGTTTCAGAATATGAGTGTCTATGTTGTTGTCTTTATCGAGTGTTACTGCTCTTAGAGCCGAGATTCTTTATTTAGTGCAGCATTGCTTTTCTGGTTCATGGTTGTTTAATGGATGATGTTTGTTTAAATGGAAGCCTGCACTTGCATCTGCTATATCTTTAACTCCTCACACACACATATGTTTTCTATTAGTAAAAACAACAACAATAGTTTAAAAGATATATTTGAGTAGTTATAAGGGTAAACAACACAGCTGTCATGAGATCTCTCAACTTATTCAAAGAACACATGAGGAACTCGATCAGAGAGCATGTAATCAGGAAGCTGGCCTTGAAACTTGTGTAGAAAAGTCAGCAGCGTGATGACGGATCTCCGGCGGTGAATGATAATTAATGATGGTCTCGATGTGGCTGCAGCAAAGCATGCTGGCTCTCTGAAGGGGTTTCCATTCATCAGCACTGTCACTGTGATTAATCTCGTAATGTCTGCTGTGGGCCCTGGACCACCCTAACACACACACACACACACACACACACACACACACACACACACACACACACACACACACACAGCACATTATATTTCCCCTCAGGATCAATGATAGCTAGAGCAAGTTTGAAATCTTTTGGTTGGAGGATGTGTAAGATTTTATGAGTTTCTGTCATCCTGCAATCACAAGTGAGTGTTATACAGACAGATGAATAAAACTGTGCATTAACGCTGATGATAAAAACATTTGGCATGAACAGAGTTTTACAGATTTTCCTCTATCTCTGAGATGCCTGGTGTATATGTTTGCCTTCAATGCTAATAGTGGTAGGATGGTGTGTGTGTGTGTGTGTGTGTGTGTGTGTGTGTGTGTGTGTGTGTGTGTGTGCGCGCTGTTTCTTTCAGCTTCACTGGACACAAAAAGTGTCATATTGGAGAAAAACACTCCACATGGCTTCACACGCTGGACATTTTGCAAAGACAATTTTGTTCTGAAAGCCGAAATGTAAAATTCTAGAGGAAAAAAAAGGAGGAAAATGTTGATGCTTTTCACTGCAGAAATACATTTTGGCAGGTCTGACAAAAACAAGTTTTTGCAAAACATGCAAAAAAGATGTAACAAGCTGTCAGGAAATATTTTGTGCATGTTTCATTGGAGTCTCAAGAGAGTTAAAAAAGCACAAACGCCAAAATATTGAGTCAAAATTGTTCAGGTTATATAAGTGTGATTTTTTTTTTTTTTTTTTTACTCTGCCTTATACAATTTTGTCACATTGGACGAAATTAGCCTTCAGTTGTGTTTGCGGTATTTTACAGTAAGTATGCAATTTAGTGCCAATAACATGTTGCCTCATGCGCACATTGTGATTTTGCAGTGAGCAAATTAAACCAAGAGGAAAAAGTGTTGGGTTTTGTTTCACACAAAGGTTTTTCATTAAAAAGTTGAAGATCATCAGAAACATTATAAACAATGTGAAAACTTAAGTTTACAGCATCATCAGCTTCCCCTCTACCAGACTCAATTTCACTTCAGTACATTATGACAGTTTGTAGAAGTCCATGACTGCCGGGGAAACTGCAACAGCACTAACAGAGTCTAAACCTAATTTTCTTGGCTTTTAAATTCTCCAAAAATGAAACAAAGGCATTTATTTCATTTGCTGCAGCCATCACTTTGCCTGGGTTTTGCTTCCTATGACATGATCACAGGGCAGAAAGAAGCCATGTGACTGACTCGTTATGGATGCGCGAAGCTGTGGTATGTAATGCAAAAGGAAAAAGGAAATACTCAAATTACCAGTAGAATTTTGGATTTCTTGAAGTTCCCAGAAGCCCTCACATGCTGTACATAGAGTGACAGTGAAGGTGTGTGCCCCGCCCAGCTCTCCAGCTCTGACCTTCAGCTGAAGAGATGTTCAGAGGCTTGTCCACATCTTCTCCAGTTGTCAGTTCTCTCAGCACGTTCCCCTTTGAGCAGTTCGTGCTGTGTGGCTCTGAACTTTGTCCGGACAGACCATTCTTCTTCTCCATTTGAGATTGTGTTTCTAACCTCCTGAAGAGGAATCGATGGGGACAGAACACAGAGAAATCACCTAGAGTCACAGGGCTGGGTTTAAAAGTCGGCCAAAAACCTTCCAGCTGTGATGTCCTGCTGCTTAAATCCAACTTCTTAGCAAGACAAAAGTTTTACTCCTTGCATTTGGGGTTTATTTGATTTATGCATTTTTATGAAAGAGTGTTTAAGAGAAAGTGCAGGTTGCATAATACCTACACACTTTTTACTAACATTAGAAAAAGTAAAAATACGCTTCTTTATAAGCTTCACAGTAGATCATAAATGTGTACAATATGCATAGTATAATAATACACATTATACTGTATGTTCAATAATCTTTGAAAAGGTGGCTAATTTTATCTGCAAACTAACTATAAAAAGTCATATTATATGGGAAATAAAGTTGAATCTCATTACAATGCATCCTGAAAGTCGCTGCTAAATCTCTGCTTAATGCCATAAATCTAACAAGAAAATACACCGATGGTCTTTCCTTTGCAAACATTTAATTTCTCCAAGTGAAGATGATCAGCAATTGAGACAAAATGAAACATAAAAATACAAACTTTTAAATCAGAAATCGTTTAAATGGTTTGAACGAATGCCGGCCAACAATGTTTGGGGCTGTTTTCTCATGCAGAATGTGAAAGAATTTGAAGATTTATTTTTATATGATGAATTTTATGCAAGCAGCGTTTGGCTGGAGGCTATTTTTAAAAGTCTATCCAGTGAGAAACAATCTGTTCTGAACAAACCACTGAACAGTCTGCAGGTATGAGTCCTGCTCATGCTCTCTGAGATGCTCTCAATGCTGGTATAAATGGGATTTCCTGAAAAATGACCCCTGATAAAACAATGCACATAAAAGGTGCTTCCAGCCAAACAACCTACGGACTGAATTACACTCATATGAACATATGGACGGTTCAGGATCGAATAAACTGTCAGTCATTGGAAACTTAAAGAAATGTTTTAAAGGACTCTGTTATGTTCCAGTGAGAAATCTTCCCCAGAGGGTGTTTTATTGGCAAAGTTACTTATTTTGTAGATATTATAGTTTGTCTTAAAGAAGATTTAAATCTGAAAGCCACTGAAGTGAAATCCCTCTCTACCAGAGCTCCTACCAGAGAGCTACAACCACACAACCACAGAGATCACAGGATGGATCAGGAACATACAATTGTGCTCCTTAGGCTGAATATTTAAAAGTAATATTGCAGAAATACAGTGTTTAAAAAAAAGTGATAATCTGGCAACACAGGTACAAAAAAACAGTTAAAATAACTGTGTGAAACAAACACAATTCATTATTATTTTGTCTTACTTTATTGTCAAGTAAGTTGCTTTAATTTAACGGGGAAAATATTCCACAAAAGGGCGAATTGCAGAAGATTAAAAAAAAATTTTAGTAATTATGTGCAAAATACTGTTAATTTATTTAGTTATATCAAGTCAAGTCAAATTTATTTATAGCACATTTAAAAACAACCGAAGTTGACCAAAGTGCTGTACAATGATAGGAATAAAATCACCAGAATTAAACAGCATGAAATGAAGTCAAATAAAAACTTTAAATTTAACTATATAAAAAGTAAATAATAAATAAATAAATAAATAAAAATAAGTAAAAAATCAGTTAGTGACAGTTAATAAAAACTAAATCAAATGAAAAAATGCATAAATAATTTAATTTAAATAAGTAATGAATTAAATGTAACTAAAAAGTAAAATAAATAATTAAAAGAATAAAAGGAATCAAATCTCAGCCAGGTGTAAAGAATAAAGTAAAGCCATAGAAAAGAAGTGAGCTTTCAGTCTAGATTTAAAAGTTTCTGATGTAGGTGTTGCTGTAGTATTAAACGGTAAACCATTCCATAATTTAGGCGCAGCGACATCAAACACTCGGTCACCTCTGAGCTTTAATCTAGACCAGGGAGGAGCGGCTGGTCTGGGCTCTGAGATCTGTTGATATTTCTGATATTTTACAACTACATAGTTCATCTGTAATGCCATTTCTTGTAATGTAATGTACACACACACACACACACACACACACACACACACACACACACACACACACACACACACACACACTATAGGCTAAGGACTATACTCTGTCATGCTTGATCAGCTCCATTTATCATATGAATTAAAACAAACACTTGTGTAGTTTTAAGTTTTACTGCCGACACGCCACCGGTTACACAAACTGTTAATGTTAAACAACAGATAATAGCTGTAAAATTAAATATGGTAGGTGTTTCTAAATATGGTCAAATATTGTCATTTTACTGCCATAGATAATAAAAGTCTAAATATAAGAACTTGTAAAAATAAAGAGACATTTTGAAGTGGATATCATTTACAGTTTGGCTTTGTTTTTTATTAATGAGGGAAAAGTGCATAATTATAATTATAAGTGCATAATTAAGTATCTGTAATTTTAATACATATTGTGTGTTACTTATAACAAACAGGAAACAAGTTAATTAGTTTCAACAATTCCAGTAATACATTTGGAAAACACCCTTGTTTAGAGTGTAGATGGTGACTCTTGTGAATTGTTTAGAGTTTGTCTCAAACATCTCTCAGGCAGTAACCGGAGCAGCCAGTGTTATCCAGAGCCTACGTGAGACTGAAGCGCAGGAATTCTGGGGAATTATAAAGGAACAATGTGACCTTCCGGTTGGGTTACATGTTTATGTAGCGCAGTGGATGATGAGACTCATATTTGCGCGCACACACACACACACACACACACACACACACACACACACACACACACACACACACACACACACACACACACACACACCGCCATTTCTATTTAAATTCCCTCTTCATCTCCACACTAAAATAATATTTGTACAGAAATCATCTCTTCTCTGTATTTGTACAGGTTTTTCTCATATTTTCCTTATATTGTATATTTTTTCTTCTATGGATATATTATTCTTAGCTAAATGTATTTAATATTAATATTAATTAATAATCTTTTCTTTTTAAGGTCAAGACTGATATAGTTTTTGCTGTTTCCAATAATCACACATAACTGTTATTTTCTCCAAAATACAAACGTGTACTTACATACTGCTCAGATATTACTGTAGCCCGGGTTGTGCTGAGCCCAGTGTAGTCAGCCTTTAGACATTTACATGTTCATAAGTAACTGTGAAAGTGAGCAGGCAGCAGTGAGCAGGTGGAAAGACGACTTGGATCCTAGAGCAGATCTGTGAGGTTTATTTCCAGTTTATAGATGTTGAAGACTTACTTCAGATTCAAGAACTGGATGAAACATCTGTCAGAGCTGATCAGACATTAGAGGAGGTTGTAATTATAATTATTTCTTTCTGTTCAAAGAAAAACAAAGCAAATGAAAATCCCAGGCTGCTTCTCTGCACAAATTTCCCACATGACAACATGAGGATTCACGACGACTTTGGCTTCGTAAATGGACAGACTTTCATGACCATCAGATATTACACAAGTTTAATTGACTTGGAATTACTCTGTGATGTCTAAGTGCCCTATTCATTTTTTAGCAGTTTGGCTCAGTCTGTTTAATTAGTTGTTATTTATTTATATTTAGAATTGAAATACTTGTTTTCATACAGTATATACTACACTGCTTAAAGAAAAAATAAAGGCAACACTTAGTCCCAGTTTGACTTGAACGCCTCTCATATGTGTATGCATGGTTCAAGTCAAACCGAGACTAAGATAGATCGATAGAACGATAGATAGATGGATAGATAGTTGATCTTTGATTGTAAGGATTGAGGAGGGTTTTGGTTACATACAGTAGAATTAATTATGAAAGGATGGTTCGTTGTGATGTGGTTGGACTGTAATATTAACAGAAATCCTGGATGTACAGAACAATAAGCCTGTTATTTGCCAATTATTTGCAGTCCTGGTTATTTTCCTATCGCCATCCTGAGGCAGGTTTTAGGTATTTAATATTTTACTCAATGTACTGCTGTTTTTCCCTCGTGTCCAATGTAACCATTCTGACGTCACCCTAATGTGGTGTTGGGGCAACCGTCCTCATTTAGCAGCAGGTGTTCAGTTTAAGTGAAATGAGCGAAACGCTGAGGGGGCAGTTAACAGCCTGATGGGGAGCGTCATCAGGTCATGCCACATGCGTCAAAATCCTCAAATCTGTGGGCTGATTTCATTACGTAATGACAGGACGTGATGTACAGGGATGTCGTGCTAAACTGCCCACCGCTGCATGAGCCTCAGACCTCAGGGGCAATTAGCTGGAAATATCCACCTGTTTAGGTTTTGTTAGGTAATGATATAGCAGGCTGAACCTTTAATAATAACTGCTGAATAATGTTCTCTGAGTGGTTATAATGAAAAAGCTGAAATGTGTCTAGCAGGATAAGGTCAAGGAGACGCGTCCTGCTATTAAAATTAGTCAAAGGGATTTTTTTATTGCACGTGTGTGGCATTGAGATTATTCCCACTATACTAATCCTGGTATATATTTATATATCAGGATAATAATTACAGTCATGATTTCAAGTGATTTTGAGGTAATTTATAGCGTATCATTTTCCAAACACAGCCTTACGTTGCCTCTACACGAGTGTGAGAGACTCTGCTGTAGGTATTTATAGAATTATAGAATTATAGAGTGATTTATGTGATTACTTTGCACACTTGGTATGAATGAGTTTTCTCGCTTATCCATCACTGCGTTTCTGACCGGAGAATGAAAGAGATTTATGGGAACGTTTTCAGCTCCTCATACACCTCTGGGCTTTCTTTTATTTACCTGCATGTGAATCGAACAGCAGCAATACGCAAGAATCAGAATCTACCCCGAGTCAGACTGAAAGTTAGACTGAAAAATAAATCAATTAATAAATAAGAATAAGTAGAAGTGTTAAAGCACAATAATAATAAAAAAGCAGATTACTTCAGTATCCAAGGTTTTGGGCAAGACATCAGGAATATTTTTTTTTATGAAATTAATAAACATCTAACGGCAGGCGGCCGCTGTCACCTCGGGATGATTGTTATGCATCGAAACATCTGAATTCCGTAACGCTGCTCTGAGACAAACGTTACATTAACAGTTTTGCATAAATTGAATGAAAGAGTTAAATAGGCACGATGCCAAATGCTTTTAATAGAAACAATACTTAAATATTTCACTGAATACTTACTGCTAATTAAACCCTTGCTGAGAATTCGTGTGAAGGTCCAGGATCAGACGTCGCTGCGATGATGATGATGATGATGATGATGATGATGATGGTGGTGGTGGTGGAAGTCGACGCCCTGCCTGAGTGTTAGCTCCTCTTCAGGATATTCTAACTACAAGCTGCTGTTTATGAATTCAGCACGTCGTGCGTATGCAGATGAGGGAGCTGAATTCCCACAGGAGAAGTTGGCCTCCACAACGAGCATTTGGTGCGCCGTGCTCCCCGGGTTATACCCGCCGTGCACATCTGTTCCAGGAAGTTATGAATAGACCTCAGCAAATGCGTTTATCTGCCGCAGAAGATGCAGGTAGGTGGTACGTGTGCGACTTCAGAAAGTTCTTCAGCAATTCATCTGTATGAGCGACGAGGTTTGATGGAAAGAAAAAGTTTCTTTTTTTGTCCCTCTCCTGAAATCTGCTTCACGCTGTGTCGCAGTCACAGTCCCTGACACTTCATGGAGATGTGTTTTATCCTAACTTCAGATCTGTTTCGACACTTTGTTTGGATTTGTTTCTAAAACCTTGACAGTGGAACAGGATGTTTAAAGTGTCCTAGAACTACAAACCTCTGAGGTGAGGGAGAGGACGACGTGTCCTCACTGAGTGCTTGTGTTAATCTCCTGCTGCTCTTTTCAGTCATGCTGGAGAAACCATGCAGACATTCATGCAGATTTGACTTTAAACTGGATTAGCATAGGATTAGAAAAAAAAAAAAAAAGAAACTCAAGTTACAATGACAGTCGAATGGTGTTCGAATGTATTTTCCTGAAATGATTACGTGTTTGTTTTCAGCCATTCAGTCACTCATTCCAAACTTCTTCATGCACTCTTTTCCATCCTTTCATTTATTCATCCAATCATATTTTATCAGGTGATTTGTATTGCAGGAGAAATTGTCACAGTCTGCTTGCATGACCATTAATCCTAACATATGTCCAGATCACTAGCATGTCACTGTCTGTTCATTTGCACACATGTCGAGCTCTGGGTTTTGGGCAAAACTACATGAAGTGTTGGGGGAAAAAGCTCTTTTATTTCACATATAGTGCAGGAAGGAAGGCTGAGAGGAAGAAAGGGAGTGAACTGGTGATTCAGACACTAAGGAGCGTGAGATGCATGAGCTTGGGCTCGTCTGTCGTCTGTCGGGGGGTTGGGGGGCGTGTGGGAGTGCAGGGCTGCTCCATGGAGGTTAGCAGCAGACGACAGCATCGTTGTGATCAGGCTTTGGGTGGTGAAGGGCTCCTAGTCCCAATGTCCTTACTCAGCAGTCCCTTAAAGGTAGTGAGATAAGCCGTGACATCATCAGCAGAGTTTGGGAAGCAGACATTAATTATCCAGTGCAGAGGGAGTTTGGTGCTCCGGCATTAGCCTGCTGAAGCCACGAGAGTGCTAATAGGCATTGGTAGCTGCTTGAATTCCTCGAGCCAGCTCCAGTAACCACTTGCTATTGAGCCCCAGCCCCAGAAGCTGCTTCAGGTATTCCTCCAGGATGGGGTGATGGGTGGATCTGTCGGTGCTGCTCACATTCTGTACACTCCTGGCTTCTGCATGGGGGTGAGTCTAATGGTCTGTGTAATCTGCAACTCCAGCCATGCTGTGTTGATATGCCCCGCCCCATAGCCAGGCTGGTCCACGACTCTGGTGATGAAATTGTGCCGTCCTTTTAGAATCGTCAATGGCGGCCACAGAGCAGCAGGTCTGTCAAGCATCAGCAGAGTTTCTGATGTTTTGTGCTGACGGCCTGGACGTTTCTACATTCTCTCAAAAAACTGCAGTAAACCAGCAGTCCTGTGGTATTTCCTGCACTTGAAACCCACATGAGGGGACACAGGTGAAGAGCGCAGATGCTTATTACCAGCTTTTGTTAGCTAGCTAGTAAAGCTAAATTACACCATTAATATTCTTCTATGGGAGCTGTGGACATTCATTATGTGTTAAACAGTCACACAGAAATATTTATTTAGTTAGTGTACTTGTTATTGACGGTGAAAGAGTTTGTAGAAGGGGTTACATTGTTAAAGTTAATAATAATCTGATCTGAATGTAATGAGTGATATTATTATTATTATTATTATTATTATTATTATTTCAGGTTGAAGTCCACGTACATGTCTGTGTGTCTCTCTGTACGGCAGAAATTCTCTGTCTAACTTATTAATACACAGAAATCACATTCTGTAAGGTTGAGTATCTTACAAATACAAATACACTCCCTGTTTAAAGCAGCTTATTAAATCCAGCACACGACAGGCAACATCACTTTTACTTAACCTTTTAATTAGAGCAGCGAACACTCTCACACACTCACCTCGGACTGCTGCAGACATGCTTGATCTAACAAGCCGTGTTTTATCTCTTTTGGCGCTTCACATTACTGCTTTCTATTAAGACAGAGTTTTTTTTTTTTTTTTTTACCTTGGATTGCGAGCATAATTCGTTCCGGAAGCATGCTCGTATAACAAAACACTCATAAATCAAAGAAATAATGAAAACTCAAATTATTTGTTCCACAACCCAAAAAAATAAATATATAAATAATGAAAACACAATATAAAGTAAAAATAAAACTACTTAACCTGCACTATTAATCCTGACAGATAAGGATTAATCTACAGTGTTTCCGTTCGTGTTTGTGCGTGCAAGTGCTGTGTGTGTGTGTGTGTTTTTGTGTGTATGCGCTGTGTATGTGTGTGTCTGGGCGTGTATGCGCTGTGTGTGTGTGTGTCCCATTTTTCATCTTACACGGTAAATCTTATATAAATAAGGAATTACAGTGTGGGACAACTTTCACACACACACACACACACACACACACACACACACACACACACACACACACACACACACACGCACACACACACACACACACACTAATGTCAACACTGCCTTATCGAGAAAATTAACAAGAAATTTTCTGACACTATAATGTGCACACTCACTAACAGATTCACTGTTATAAAGTAAAAAAAATGAAACAAATTAACCTGCACTTTACCTTTGAAAAGAATCGCGACAGAGCAGTATGAAAGTGTGTGTGTGAGGCGTGAGGAGGAGAGGTGTGTGTGTGTATGAAGGGGCACGGTGTCCAATGACTCGTGCGCACACAACAGAATCAGTGCAGGCTGATACAGAGAGAGAGAGAGAGAGAGAGAGAGAGAGAGAGAGAGAGAAAATGGATCTTTATCCTCTGTAATGAGACTTGCTTTTGCTGTACACACACACTTACACTCAAAAAGAATATTTAGGCCCAACAATTAAGATTTATGCATTTTGATTGCATATAAAATGTCCATCCCTTTGGATTACATATTTCTAGCATAATGAAACTAATAAACTTTATTTGCAAGTTATATGTAAATGAAATGAGCAAGAATGAGATTTATGAATTAAGTATATCGGACCAATAAATCCAATTTGTTTTAAATTCATAATGAAGAGAATTATGTATTATTACATTACACAGTAACCCAACTTACTTTAAATGCATTTCGATAATTGTTAATAATTTATATTAAAAAATTATATTATATATATGTATAATTTATTAACAGAAATATATATTTTTATTTCTCCCAAATCCTTATATACAAGTTGCAATACAAAAACAACAAACCACCTTGTTTCATATTTTATTTATTACATACATTTCATGCTTCAAGGCATAATTTAAGAATAACACCCAAAAGCCAGATGAAAAAAGGAACTGGTAGCAAAACATATTAGCTAGTGGTATTGATATGCAGTTCCTCAATACAAAAATGTGGTAGACCGATAAAACAGGTAAACCTGCTCACAGCACTGCTTAAATTACAATAACATTCAGAGCCATAAGGCTCAGTGGTGTCTTTGCACTTACATTTTTTATGCATGTATAATTGAGAGATTTTGGTATAGAATGAACATTCCACAGCAAATAGCTAAAATGACCAAAACAGCATTTTCTGAACCACTTTAAGTTCCTTAGGGTTGTGCAGGTTAAATGCATGAATGAGTCCAAAAAGCATCACATCCATTGCACAGTGATATTCATATATTTTAAAGCCATTAGACACACACACACACACACACACACACACACACACACACACACACTGTTGACTATTAATTTCGACCGCCGGCTAAGATGTTAAGGATCTCTTGAACACAACTACTAGACATTTAGGTCAGAAAACAGGGATGTAAATATAAATATGGAAAAGAAAACATCCCTATATGTTTTAATTAGTAGTACATTTAATGTTGGCCATTGAGAAACATGCTAAGTGGCTAAGTTAGCTTATATTTATTAGGGCCATGTGCAAGCTAGCTAGTGGACTAAACAAAACTGTATTGATATTATTGTATTGTCATTGCATTGATATTAGTGTAATACGATATCAACAACGCTAAGAACATTTACATATGCAGAAACCAACAAATTACGAAGGATGACTACAGATGTAGAACTTACATTAAAACGAGGTCACAATCCAGCTTGCTCCAAAAAAAAAAAAAAAAATGTTAATGAATGTGTTGCTTCACCTGCTGCTGCTACTGACTGGAGTGTGGAACAGCTTCATTTCCACTTCTAAATGATTCCATTTGCAAGATTTGTATGTAAATCAGTCTCATACAATTTAATTAATTGGATCTTGTTCTGCAGACATTTTAACTAAATTCATACTTTTTAACTGATTAAATGAATTAACACATTTTAATTGATTGTAAGTAATCTGATTACATAATTTTCAAAATAAATATTATTTCAATAAAATCAAAGGGATGCAAATACTTAATAATAAACTATGCCATGATCAATTTTTTAATTGTATAAACACAAAATAAAAGATGTTTTACACACACGCGCGTGGTCACAGTGTTATAGTGAACAGTACACACATGCATGGATATTGATTATATCAGTAGGAGACGCGCACTAAGACCCAGCAGGGGAGACGATTACCCACAATTCCGCAGCACAAGACAGAGAAAAACCGTTGGCTCAGTTGTGATCACGTGACGCTCTGCATCAAAACAAGAAGCGTATGAGTGATACATGATACTCGGTACTCGTGATCCAAGACTTGTTCATTTTTCAAGTCAAAATGTATTTTAAAAAAATTAGCTCGTCCTGATGAACGCTCGCAAACCGCATTACTTGCAATCCGAGGTTCCACTGTACAATAATCTGTACAGTCATTTTGAAGTTTCAGTTTTCAAAAGTTATATACCTTTTATTTGAGTAAGCCATGCTGTGTTGCATGATTGTTTGTGTTTCGTGAGCATTTGGGGTTGCACGCTTTGCAGGTGCATTACAGTCATGTAAACGCACGTTTCTAGAAAAGGGATCTTGTGCGCTTCCGCGGCGGCTCGCAGGAAGCTGTGAAAGTGCCATTCATCACCTGTAGGGGGCAGTCGTGTTTCAATCTGAAGTATTGTGTGTCTACTGAAGCCAAAAATGTGTCTCTCTCTCTTAGGCGTCCATTGACAGCAAGCGACAGAGCTCATAAACGTGTCAAGCTCAAACTTTAAATACTGATATGTATTTATTCTTCATTTTCTTCTCTCCTGCAGTGATGATACTTATTTGACTGAGCTTTCTCTATTCAGTATTATTATCATTATTAGTAGTGAAAACTACCGCTGATTAACTCTCTCTGCAGTGGTTAAAACAGTGGATTAATTTCATTTGGGGTATTTCTAACAGACCTAGTAGATCTACTAAATATTAATAAATAGATAAAATAACCCAGCAGTTTTTAGAGCGTAACATAAAACAAAATTCAATTTGTAAAATAGCAGAGGTGAAATCATAGGTTGTGTATAGAGTGATTAAAAACAATACAACAAAGCTTATGGTAAATAAATTCTCAGACTCTTCCACTGCAGGATTAAAAAACAATAACAATGTCGATTTTAGAATCCGTAGAAGCGCATTGGTCCACACGCAACCTCTCGCGGGGGAGTCTTTCCCTGAATTTGCCATTTTCACATGGGTGGGCATCTCGATTTATTCATACAGATGTACAGGACCTATTTACTGAACATGGAATTTTACGGGGTTGTCACTGAAGAGTAATATAAGAATAGTGACAGCTGGCACACCTTAAATAGATGCCGAATTATTTTTTAGAGTCTAAATTTTTTTTTTTTTCTGAACGTGTGCTACTGTTGTTTACTTACAAAATAAGTCGTCCGGAATGTTGAGCCTATTTCTTACGTAGTCTAATCAGAGCTCTACCGCCCGTTCAAGTGTAATTCATGAATTATGTTTATAATAATAAAATGAGATGCCCTAAATTGTGCTTTAAAATTAATCTACAATTAATTTCAAACCACCGGCTTGCAGTTTCACTTTACAAAAGGCAGCATTTTGATCAAAAGGTGATAAACGCATGCCATTTATCGATAAAAATGCAGACATACTTCCAAAGAAATGCAACTATAAACACAAATATATAGTATATATTTATAAAATAAAAGTATATATAACTTTTATAATATAAAAGTAGATATATATATAATTAAATTATACAATTATATAAAGTAATTTAAAAAATTTAGTTTAATAAAATTAACACAAAAATACAACACAATGGTCATCTCAAGTATTTATTTTTTATGGCTTCTATGCATTAGATTTTTTTAATTATTATTATTTGTGTTCATTACTAAAGAACTTAAAAATGCTTTAAGTTTAATCGAATAAACACAACACATGACAAATATACAATCTCAAAGCTTTTATTTTTGGGTCATAAATAAAACAATGTTTAGTTACATTACAGTGTGTCCACCCTGATTTTTAACCATGAATGGGGGAACTTTAAACAACCTATTTATGTATTTATTAAATGCCTCTTCTGTAAGTATCTCAAACCAGAATTTATTAATGGCAGCAATTAAATCTGATTATACAGGAGATTCAGCGGGTGTCTTCACCCAGTTAACGTCTCGGGTTACTGTAACCCTGAATACTTCGGCTTATAACCTCAGTCAGGTGACATCACCCGATAAGGTGCACCTGCAGGTTATAAATAGGAGTGAACCGGAAACATCCTCAGGTCAATTTTATCTGAAGGATGCCCCCCGGTTGCGGCCCACATGGCAAATGAAAAGCTGCTCTGACTTACGACACTGGCTAGTGCGGTGGACATAAATCTGAAGAGCACATACTGGACACAGTAAGTGAAGTCTTCCCTGCTCCGGAGCTATGAAAGGTGGAGGACAGAAGGCTTCGAGAATGACTGAGTGCATGGTCGAGAATGGGACCTTGGGAAGATAGTTCGGGTGAGGATGCAGAATAGCTTTGACTAGCCCAGAGGCAAAGTCTAGGCAGGATGGGGAGACTGACAGAGCCTGCAGAGCTCCAATTCTCTTCAAAAGAAGTAATAGCCATAGGAAAAACCATCTTAAGAGACAGAAGCCTGACAGGCACTGACTCTAGTGGTTCGAAAGGGGTGTCAGCCAGGCCTTCGAGCACAATAGCTAAGTCCCACGAAGGGACCGTTGCTCTAGTGGGTGGCCTCAACTGTTTAGCTCCACAAATAAAATGGGCAACTAAATGGTGCTTTCCCACAGAAACCCCATCGGTCAGAGCATGACAAGCCGAAATAGCGGCTACGCACGTTCTGAGAGTACTAGGGCATAAGCCCGAGGACAACTTTTCTTGCAGAAACTCCTGCACTGAAACAATCTGGCAGTGGACTGGGTCTACATGTCTTGCTATGCACGAACTTTCAAATACACTCCATTTGAGGGCATAAGTTCTTCTAGTGGAGGGAGCCCTGGCACTTAGAATGGTTTCAATTGCGCTTTCATAATTTACGTTTCAAGGACTCGGGCCGGGGATGAAATATTGTCCCCTGTGCCTGAGACAGAAGATCCCTCCTCACTGGAATCACTCAGGGTGAGCCGTCGAGGAGAGATATTAGATCCGAGGACCACACTCTGGTCGGCCAATGGGGTGCTATCAATAAGAGGCACAAACCCTGTTGAGTGACCCTCGCCAGGACTCCTGGGAGTAGAACTATCAGAGGAAACGCATAAAGGTGTAATCTGGGCCACATGTGGGCCATCGCGTCCAGACCCAGGGGAGCTAGAGGAGTCAGAGAGTAGTAAAGGGGACATTGTGCTGCCTCTTACGAGGCGAAAAGGTCCACCTCTGCTACATAAAATCTTTCCCAGATTTGACTCACTACTTCGGGGTGGAGTTTCCATTCCCCATGTGCCACAGCTTGTCTGGATAGCAAGCCCGCTCCTACATTCATATGCCCTGGAATGTAAATCTGAGGGACAAGAACTTGTCCTGTGCCCAAAGCAGAACCTGGTGCGCTAGCTTGTTCAAGCGCGAGCGCAGTCCAGGCTGGTGATTGATGTATGAGACTACCGCAGTGTTGTCCACCCACACTAGGATATGGTAGCCTCTCAACTCTACTGTGTTTCAGGGCCAGAAACAGAGCCATCATTTTGAGGCAATTGGTGTGCCATGCGAGAAGATGACCTCTCCAGCTCCCTTGGGCTGGACGGCCATCCAAGACCGCACCCCAGCCTGTGAGGGAAGCGTCTGTCGGATGTTGGAACAAGAATACTGTGGCGAAGCAGTCCAGTCGGTGATATTCCGAATGAAAAGGAAACTCCGCAAGCAACAGCCTTCGACAGGCTACTGCAATATAAACAGCACGCTGTATCTCCATACTCCCTCCGCTGTTTCCCGGGCATGCTTTATATCTGGGTCAGGTGACCACATGTGTCACCGTCTTCCTGTACTGACCGGCAGCACAGTCCAGTACACAAAATACTCACGGGCAATTACAACCTTCCTGGGCATGATTAATAAGACTCCGCAGCTTCTTTATCATTGAGCCGGCTTACTTCCCCCTATATAAAAGTGCCCTTCATGTGGCAGTGCTACAATGTGATTGCCTGAAGTTTAAAAAATATCCACGCTCCACAAATGCACGGATGTCCAGGAAAGTCAATAATAATATCATTAATGTATCATTTATACAGTCATACAATTTATTTTAAAATGTATACACACTTCAAAAAAAGAAAAATGGTATGATGTATATTATATTTATATTACAGATGTCGCCACTCAAAACTACCAGGGTCGGGCAACCGCCGTGTGAATGGTATATGGCTGGCATATGACTGCCGTGTGGCTGCCGTGATCCCCCCTTCCTCTCCTGCCAGAAAGGCATGTCAAGATTTCACAGTAAACTGCAATATGGAGATGAAGATGACAGTTTAATGGACTTTTTATTCGGGGTAATTAGTGCCTTTTTTTTTCATAAAATTCGTTTGGGTTAGTTTACAGTTTAGTTCCCAGTTTATTTATTTTTTTTTTTTAATGGCCATTTTGAAAATCTCTGGCAGCGCCAGCAGCGGTCAGTTGTGACTTTAAGTTTATTTTAAGTCTGGAGTTAAAATTATAGCTTACTGTCACTGTCACAAACTCTTTCCCTCAAAAAGACGTTAAAGCTTCGGAAATACTATTAACTTTGCTATTACAGAGGCTGCACTACCCAAGAAACAGATTTATATACAGTTTTGTGAGCTCAGGGTATTTGTATAAGAAGAGTGTTTGTGTCCTCTGCAAATGACAGAGAGAATCTGACTGAGTGTTCTCTGGATTTAGATAAATTCAGCATTTATTTATTTTGGGGTAAGAGTTAATCTGCAGGTTATTTCTGTGACTGGAATACAATGTCAGACAGTCCACGAGAGACACAAGCTGGTTAGATGTACCGGAGCTAGCAAGCTAAATTCAATTCAATTCAATTTTATTTATAAAGCGCTTTTAACAATTGACATTGGCGCAAAGCAGCTTTACACATTCAAAAGAAGTAAGTTTGTATGAAATGTGAATGTGTATGAATCAAAATGATACGATTGGGCCATAAACACTCATAACCATGCCTGTCATAGACATGTCTATCTTTTCCCCACTTTGGCCGTGACTTGTGCACAAGTTAACAGTTAACGAGCGCTAAGTGTTTAACAGTCAATAGGAGTAGGTAAGCAGTAGGGCCGCTTCAATACTTGGTAAGTTATAGTTTGGCTTCAGAAATGCACTAATGCACATATACAAGTGTTATATCGCTTTACTTATTTGTATGCAACCGTATTAAGTAAATTCCTTTTAATTTAATGAAGACGTTAATACAGAGACAGCGGCTAACGCTAACAAAGTTCAATGGTTTATTTACATTCAACACAGGCAGTTTATTTACATTCCAGAATTCCTAAAACAGTATTTTACACACTCTGGTGGTATATAGGCATATTAATGTCTTTTATTTTTTAATCAAAATAGATATTTTGATGAAAGTAAGTTTATTTATCTTTGTCTTTAGTAAATTCTAGTACACCAGGTTCTGCTTTGGGCAGAGGACAATTTCCTGTCCCTCAAGGTGATGTACATTCCAGGGCATATGAATATGGGAGCAGACTTGCTGGCCAGACGAGCTGTGAAGTACAGGGATTGGGAACTCTACCCCAGAGTAGCCAGTCAAATCTGGGAGAGATTTTATGTGGCAGAGGTGGACCTCTTTACCTCGCAGGTTGCTACTGGACAGGTGTCCTCTTCATTACTCTCTGAGTCCTCCAGCTTCCCTGGGTCTGGACCCTATGGCCCACATGTGGCCCAGACTGCATCTTTATGCATTTCCTTCGATAGCTCTGCTCCCAGGAGTACTGGCGAAGGTCTGTCAATAAAGCTTGCAACTCATATTGATAGCGCCCTGTTGGTCGACCAGAGTGTGGTTCTCGGATCTAATATCTCCCCTCGACCGTTCACCGTGGGTAACTCCAGTGTGGAGGGATCTTCTGTCTCAGGTGCAGGGAACAATGTTTCATCCCCGGCCCGAGCTTGGGAACCCTCACCTCTGGCCCCTGAAGGGGACCAATTAAGAGATGCTGGACTTCCAGCCAGTGTAATTGAAACGATACTAAGTGCTAGAGCTCCCTCCCCTGGGCTAGTCAAAGCTATTCTGCATTCTCACTCGAATTATCCTTTGAAAGTTCCATTCTCGACCATGCAGCCTGTTGTTCTTGAGCCTTCTGTTCTCCGCCGTTTACAGCAGCAAGTGTGTGATGCGGCAGGTTGGTCTTCTCCGCACGCATTTGTCAGATTGTTTGGATAGATTGTTTGCGGGTCCTCGAGTCAGCATCCCAGAGTCAGAGTCACTACACAATCGCGGGGGTCCATACACTTTCAGTGTGGTGGTGTTGGTATTCTCGTTCCCATAGCATTTTTACGCAGCATTGAGTGTAGCTTTTAGAAAGGGAATGTCTCGGGTTACTTTGCTGTAACTCTGTTCCCTGAAAAAGCGGGAACGAGATGCTGCGCTCATCGTGGAGGATCACGTTCCATGCACGGACAATGCAAGGAATTTTCACGGATAGTGCAAGGTCCTTTCATGGAACCTTGGATTACGAGCATAATTCATATTCCAAAACACTTGTAAACCAAATCATCATTTCCCATAAGAAATAATGAAAACTCAAATTATTCCATAGCCCCCAAAAATAAATACTATAAAATAAAAATAAAACAAATGAATCTGCACTTTACCTTTAAAAAAAAGTACAAATAAATCCTGACAGATGCGCCGTGTGTGTGTGGAATTAGCCCATTCACTCGCCTCGTTTTACACAATAACACTCCTCCTCCCTCTCCCCACCTCGCTTTTTAAGATTCACAACAAACACACACACAACGGAAACACAATTTTAACAGGAAAAAAAAAGAAATCTCTCTGAGACTGGCATGAGCGCATATTAACAGACTCACTTTGTAAGTTTCACAACAAGCGCATAAACACAGCGGAAACACCGGTTTAACGGAAAAAAAGCGAGACTGGCGTCAGTGCATACTAACAATGACTTAAGTTTCACAACAAACGGACACACACAAACACGGAAACACAGTTTTACCAGGGGAAAAGGAATCTCTCTGACCTGGCGTGAGCACATACTAAGGGAATCACTGCTGTAAAGTAAAAAAAAACAAAAAAACAAATGAACCAGCACCTTACCTTTGAAGAGAATCGCGACAGAGCAGAGTTTCTAAGTATTAAAATATTTATTAAAAAAATACTGGAGTGCGTATACAACGGTGATCTGGGACCATAATATAAATAAAAGCAATCATACATTGTCTGCATTTCTCAGTGGTATAAGATCCAGGCAGCCTTAATGGGGTTTGAAGAAACAGTCAAACCATAACAGCTACAGTGGTGATGTGACTTAGGTTTTGTTTCTTACGGTATGCTGCTCATTGTTTTCCTCCCTCTTGTAAGCTGTCAGGTGGAGAATCCGGAGTGTCTGCTGTCGCGTCCAGATGCTGACGTTTACTGTTTTCTGTGCCTCAGTTTCTTCGTACTGTTCATGAACTCCTTGTGCTGCAGTGCTTTTTGATGGCATTCAGTCCGATGTTAAGTTTAATTTCAATCGTGTCTATTTGTTATACACACACATGCCATCAGAGAGATAGTTTTGGATGTCAGTGTTGTTTTGCATGTTAGATAATAAAATATTGGTAAATGAAATGAATAAAGCTTGTAGGCCAAAAAACCCTACAGTATCTGCAGAACAGCCGGTGTTACAGCTTTGATCCATCACCCAAACATTGCCTTGGATTTTGCAGAGACATCGACATGGATTAAATGCAAACAGCAAACACTCACCGTGCTACATCTTGCTAATATAACATGTAGTACAGGGATAATATTGGCCAGACATACAGTATGTGAGCTGTTAGTGCATGATATACATACTCACTACATACAGCATGTTAGACAAAGCTGTATGTGAAGTAATAAACCTCACACCGATAAATATCCAAACTGCAGCTTTTTCTCACTATCTCACACACACACACACACACACACACACATGCATACACATGCGTACACACATGCACAGACACACACAAACATGCGTACACACATGCACAGACACACACTTTCCCTCCGATCCATACGTCATCTGGGGAAAATTTGGGTAATATTTCATCACAAAGTGTGTTCAAGGTCTCTAAACCACCTGTGACACATTTGATGCATGAACAAAGAGCAAGAAAAATACCTCAGACCCAAAACACAGATGGTGAAACTACTGTAAAAGCAATCAGAGATCAGTGAGTTGCATTAGAGCAGAGAGGGTGAGCCAGTGTGTTTCTCAATATTTCATTCTATAAATATAACAAACATTAGCAGATTGCTTTTTCCAAGTATTACAAAGATATTACTGTTAAAGGGAAGACACTCTACACAGGATTAGCAGTGTCCAGGATTAGATGTCTCCAGGTTCAGACATGTCAATGTTTAGATGTGTCCCGGATTAGTTGTGTCCATGATTAGACATGTCCAGGGTTAACAGTGTCCGAATTTAGATGTGTCAGTGTTTTGATGTGTCCTGGATTAACTGTTTCCAGGATTAGGCATGTCTACAATTAAATGTGTCCACAATTAGACATGTCCATGCTTAGACATGTCCATGCTTAGATATGTCCATGATTAGACAAGCCCATGATTAGTGTGTCCAACATTAGACCAGTCCAGGATTAGACATGTCCAGGATTTGCTGTGTGCAGGATTAGCTGTGTCCCTGATTAGATGTGTCCAGGTTTAGACGTGTCCACAATTAGATGTGTCCATGATTAGACATTCCCATAATTAGTTCAGGATTAGTTGAGTCCATGATTAGACATATCCAGGACTAGATGTGTCCTGGACAGGTGCGTAAAGGAAATCTGTATAAAGCTTTAAATTATCGACTTCAAATAATGAACTAAGCAGATAAACGTTAACACTTACAGAGCCAGCTACTGAAATGCTTCAATAAAGCACACTTGTAGAACTGTATGTAATGTTAGCTAAATCTCATGCAGCTAATAGTGGAGCTTAAAAGCTCTCGAGAGCTCATCTCATTTGCATATTCTCAATTTAAATGAATCAGTAGGAGTTATAAGTCCTATTTTAGAGTCAATTTACAGTGAGGTCATGAGGGTCTATAACAAGGGGAACAGAGCTGTGCAGGATCTCATCAGGCTTACAATAAAGCAAAAAGATAGAGAGATAGAACATAATATTTTCATGTGACTTAATTTAAACTTTTTTATATAAGAGATGAACGTGTAACAGACTTACGAGTGAACGTTAAGAAAATCCGTATTTTTTTCATCAGCCATAACGGACGACTCATGGAAAAGTATATTTCAGGAATAAGACATTAAAGAGATTTACATATTGGAGGAGACAGAATCAGATGGAGGATGTGTGTTAATGATTCTATTAGAGGAGAAAGTGGAGTTAGTTTTAATGGTTTTGCACTGAATCATGCACAGAGGGTGTCGCATACAGATGAGTAAATTTTATGCTCTTTTCTATTGTGCTGGTACTTGGCACCCACTAAAACTGGCAATTTTTTTTTTATATAATTAATTTCAGAAACTATAATACTTAAGTTTCTTATGTTTCTTATTCTTAAGTATTTCAGACTATAAATCAAATATTTCTGAATATCTAAATCATCCAAAAAATATTAAGTTTTAGAAAGCGTAAAGACAGTATGTGCAGCTATAGACAGGCTCTGAAAAGATGCTACTGTAGGGCCGAGCATCAGAGCCAACTGATAGCAAGCAAAGCAAAATAATTCCAGGCTCTTATTTAGTACAGTGGACAGACTAACCAAAAGATATCTGCAGAGAGTATTCCATCACAGTTCAGAAGAGAAGACTTTCTGTCAGTACCACGTATTATTAAAACTACAGCAGGGGGCAGAGCTTTTTCTTACAAAGCCCCAAAGTTATGGAATAGTCTTCCTATTAATGTTCGGGACTCAGACACAGTCTCAGTGTTTAAGTCTAGGCTAAAAACTTATTTATTTAGCGCAGCATGTTTGTAAATAGATGAGCCTTAGGTAAAGGAGCAGATCTGGGGGACTCATGGACGTAGAGTATCTGGTGAACTGGTATGTTTAGATGCTGTCCTCCCCACTCTCATTGATCACTCAGGTTTGTTGACGGTGAGGTGATTGGTTGCTTTACATCTCAGTTCCCCCTCATGTCTGTGTTTCCTTCTGGCTCCTCCCTTTTAGTTATGATGTCATAGTTAGTCCTGCCGGAGTCCCTGCTTGCACTTTGCACTAATATACTTTCACCTTATACATGTTGACTATGACCAGACCGAACTGCCATCTCTCCTTATTTTCTGTTCTCTCCTTATTTTCTGTTCTCTCCTTATTTTCTGTTCTCTCCTTTTCTGCTCTCTCTCTCTCTCTCTCTCTCTCTCTCGCTCTCTCTCTCTCTCGCTCTCTCTCTCTCTCTCTCTCTCTCTCTCTCTCTCTCTCTCTCTCACCCTCTCTCCTGTCCCTCTCTCTGTCTCTCTGTCGAGCTATACATGTTCGCTCCTGAGTTGCCAGTGATCCAGACCCCTCTTCCCTCTGGACCCGTCTAACTGGTCCTGGAGTCCTGCTTCTGGTTGGAGATCTCGTCGCATGGATGCCCCGTGTGGTCTGCCTGGATTTGTATGGTGGCTGGGGCTGGTTTCCATTAAGACTGTCCTATCATCGATTGATGCTCTGG
>JAAGKR010010218.1:0-22500 GCA_011419295.1 Clarias macrocephalus | reverse complement strand
TCCTTCCTGTATCTCAGAATGGGTTCACACACACCATCTCGCGCACACACATACAAACACACAAACCAAGTGTGCTTTATGAGAGGAGGGATTTTTGGTTGTCAAAATGTTACGAACCTTAAGGGTGTTTTCACACACTAGGCACAATTGATTTGTACTGTGCCGATTTGTACGTTTGCTCCCCCAAACCACTCCCTCGCTGACCAGAGTCCGCATAATTACTCTACTATTCTTCATACGCAGATTGTTGTTAGGCTTTCGGATGCCCCCGTCATGGGGTCGCCATAGCAGAACTTCAGATCCACACGACAACTTGGAACAGGTTTTCTTCCGGATGCCGATACAACCTCTTCCATTTTATCAGGGTTTGGGACCGGCACTGCATCCTGTGGCTGGGGTTTGGGTTTGGGGTTTGGCTGGGAATCGAACCCAAGACTTCGACACGGTAGGTGAGAGACCTACCAGTGAGACACCAAAGCCCACATTGTCCATACTCGGGTACACTTGCGTATTTTCACTCTCCGATACAGCAGGTGGCAGTAGACTTCTAGTAGGCCCCATTAAACATAACATGAAGGAGACTAATATTATTAATATTTCTGGAAAAGTCAAGAGCAAAGTTCCCATCATCCTACTTTATCACATATGGCTGTGTAGGCCAGAGGAAGAGATTGGCATGTTTAAACAGCAGTCCTAAACAGCAGTCCACTTCCGTGTTCAGGTACGATTGGTTTTCGTATCTAACGTGTATGGTTTCCGAGCTCGGTACATGCTGATCAAAATGACCCATACTTTGGGGACAAATGAACTCGGAAACGGACATGGGTCTCTAATGTGAAAAAGACGCCGCTCTTATTAGGTTGTTTTTAAAAGGCGTCAGAGCAACATCACCTTCAAGACGCTGGGATAACGTAAATAAAATTTTTTTTAAAAGTATTTAATCATAGTAGTTGTTTACAGAGGCAGCACAGTGGTGTAGTGGTTAGCACTGTTGCCTTGCACCTTCAAGACCCGGGTTCGATTCTTGGCCAGGTTCGATTCCCGTCTCTATGAGCATGGAGTTTGCATGTTCTCCCCGTGCTTGATGGGTTTCCTCTGGGTAGTCCGGTTTCAAAGACATGTAGGTTAGGTTAATTGGCGTTCTCAAATTGGCCGTAGTGTGTGAGTGAGTGTGTGTATGTGTGTGTGTCCTGCGATGGATTGGCACCCTGTCCAGGGTGTACCCCGCCTCGTGCCCTAAGTCTCCTGGGATAGGCTCCAGGCCCCCCGTGACCCTGAATACAGGATTAAGTGGTATAGTTGAGTGAGTTAGTTGTTTTCATCCTTCAAATGAAATACATGATCACTGAAGGTAGCTTGTTTTCCTACTTGTTCTCTTTTGGCAGCTACATAAGACGACGTACTGGGTGAGACCTGAACCCTGGTATCAGCAATGAGAGCGCTGACTGCTGACCCCTGGTCAACCAGGGAACCTCCTAATGAGGGGTGTTGTGTTTTGCGTGTACAACGTCGCAATTCTACCAGTCAAATGTTTGGACAGACCTTCTAGTTCAATGGTCCTGATTTTTCTTTCTTTCTACATTGTAAAACGATACTGAACGTGTTTATCCAAAATATGCAATAATCTCATTTAATCTGAGGTGCTGAGGTGATTTCTGTGGTAACTGGTGACTCTAAATGAACTTCTCCTCTGCAGCAGAGCTAAGTTTTGGTCTTGCTTTCCTGGGAAGGTCTTCATGAGAGACAGTTTCATCATGGTGCTTGATGGGTTTCGCAGTTTCGACAGGTCCTGGTGAAAGGCTGCATGTTTTACAATTTGTAGCTTCTCATAGAAAGTTTAACACGGTATTGTATCGCTTATCTGCGTCAAAGCCTTAAATGTGTATGCTTTTCAGCTCACCATGGTTGAACAGATTGACTATTTGAATCACCTTCTGTTTGACTTTTATAGTCAAAGTCTGGTTTTTCACTCCATTCGTTCCATCATTTCATTCCACAGAACACAATGTTTTTGGTTTTTCTCAGCGTTCTGTGTAAACATGAGCCATATTGTGACTAGAGTTCTTTTTTTTTTTTTTTTTTGAAGTTAAAATCAAATAGTCTGCCACAGACAACAGTGCTCACTTTGATCTTTTTGATCTTTGATCAAAGCAAACAGACATACAGTAAGCTTTCGACCTTCATGCACACGATTCGATTTGTTGCGCGCTGATTATTTGCGTGGATAACCGAATAAAAATCCACCAGGAGTACTGGCGTTCCTAATAAAATGGCCAGTGGGGGGCGGGGGGGGGGATGGATAAAATCTTTTCTATGAGCAGTTAGTGTGAACCAATGACTTCTCCAACATGATTAGATAAGTGTGTGTGTGTGTGTGTGTGGGTGTGTGTGTGTGTGTGTGTGTGTGTGTGTGTCTGTGAGTGTGCGTGCACAAGGAGGAGGTGATGGTTGGAGGCCACACAGGTGCATTTTTTAAGAGCTGCGAAGAATAAAGCGAGGATTAAACAAACACAAGAGAGAGAAAGAGTAGCGAGAGAGAGAGAGAGAGAGAAATAAACCCACACAAATGCCACATTTTGTTGTCACAGCAACACTCAATCCCTTCATCTCTCTTCTTCTGCAACCATTTTGCTTCATCCATCTGTCTCGATCCCTGGCCCTCTCTCTCTCTCTCTCTCTCTCTCTCGCTCATATTCCTGACACTTATGTCATTAACATTCTTTTCGATTCTGATCAAACGTGGAACCTTTCTAAATGTGTGTATGTGTGTGTGTGTGTGTGTGTGTGTGTGTGTGTGTGTGTGTGTGTGTGTGTGAGCTAGCCTAGCAACCTACCTAACCCCTTGTCAAACACACACAGCCATCTCCGCGGAGCAGAAATATCACAGGATCGATCCCCTCTCGTTGGTCGCTAATGGAAGTTTGGCGTGTTGGGTTTTTTTTCCCCCTCCGCACGGCTCTTTCTTCGCTTGACGGCTTAAATCCGAGATTTAATATCAGAACAAGATATCGTTCAGTGGGGACGGAATGGAAAGGGTGTGCGCTGGAGTGCTGCAATCACCTAGTATATGAAATATTCTCATAACAGCTTAAGCAAAGCTTTTTGATCTTACTATAATAACGGTGAGGATGAGGACGAGGATCCGAACATGATAATATTATCTTACTCTACCCTACTTCCAGTACGTGCGTCACATTCAAAAGTACATCTCTAATGTATTTTGGCTTACGTACAGTATCACTATGGACAAACAAATGGAAACGATAAGGATGATAAACTCGTGATCGTAATTATAAAATCGTAAATGCAGAGAGTAAAGACCTCAAGTGTATCATTATGAAGCAGATATACAGAATACACTGGAAGCAGAAACAGAAAGTGTACCAACACTGTACTCAGTATCTGACTACTAAGTACGGGAATCGCCAGGGACAACACGATACGATATTGCGACGATACCCAGATGCCAATTCGATTCGTATTGCGATTCTGTAATAAATCTCACTCACGCTCTCACTCACTCTCATCTCAGGAGACAAGGCACAAGGCGGTACACCCTGGACAGGGTGCCAATCCATTGCAGGGTACACACATACATACACACACTACAGGCAATTCAGGAACGTCAATTAACCTAATCTGCAGGTCTTTGGGAGAAAACTGGAGTACCCGGAGGAAACCCAGCAAGCACGGGGAGAACATGCAAACTCCATGCACACAGAGACGGGAATCGAGCCCAGCCAGGAATCGAACCCAGACCCTGGAGGTGCAAGGCGACAGTGCTAACCACTACACCACCTCCTGATTTGGTATTAATATATATATTTTTTGGTACGGTTCTAAACAAACTTTGCAAATAATTCTCTCCTACCACACGTATGAATGTGCAATTAGACACCTTCAGGATTATAGAGGAACTGCAGCATTTTCCACCTCAAATGCAAACATCCATCCATCCTTCCATCTAGGAACCTTTTACCATTTTTTTCACCTCCAGTAAACATTTACACAGGCATTCACACACTAAGGAACACCAGTTAGCCTAATCCGCATGGGGAAGAAACCGGAGAACCCAAAGAAAACCCACCAAGCACAGGGAGAACATGCAAACTCCATGCACACAAACACGACACAGGAATCGAACCCGGACCCTGGACGTGTTAGGCGACTGTGCTAACCACTGCGCCACCGTCCCGCCCAAACGCAAACATACTATAATTAATTTTAAAAAATTAAATTTTTACATAAATTGCCACACAAAACTTAACTGAATCTTCCCCTCCCCCCTCACTGATTACAACTGTAGATTTTTTTAAAGAAACAGAGTATTACATGTCTAAATGTAGCTCCAGGCTGAGTATTAAATTATATTTTTAATGGACTGGATAAGTACTTTGGTATATCATTACATCCCTATTTTTTCTTTGGCCTTTTCCTGACTTTTAAGCTTGACTACAGTGCGAGCTTTATACTCTCACTACACCTGATACTGACAATCTGAGAGACACCAGATACCCAGGCAACAATATCAAATCTCAGAACCTGGGATTTCTAATGAACAAAACAATCACGGTTTCATGCATGACATCAAGGCAGCTGGTGTAGCCAAACATTAAAGTGTGTGTGTGTGTGTGTGTGTGTGTGTGTGTGTAAGATATTGGATCTCGCTTGTATCTGGACACCATCTTTGTATACCTGAAATGACCCAACGTTTCTCTGCAGTTCTTCATCTCTATTATATTAACTGCATTATCACTAACCATATTATCATGTTTTTTTTTTTTTTACTATACAGCACCAATACTGTTCGTTTCAAAATAGTGCTGTCAGTAGATCCATTTTCATTAACATTACAGCATTGGCACTATCTTTTTTTTTTTTTTAAGTTAATGCAATAGAATCCATGCGCTATTCTTCTTCAATGAAATTTGCTGTTGTGCCCAAGTTCTACCTGATGATCGTGGCCCTTAATGGTAGTGCATCTGGTTCACTAGTATTTTGTACTCCCTTAAAGGGCATTTATTAGCATGTTAATTTTATAGTAGACATTCAGACGTGTGTGTATGTGTGTGTGTACAAACAAAATACGCTTCCTGAAAGTTTAAAACAAGCAGATTAGATTTCCTGCCTTTTGTGACCTCATATAAGAAGATCCCTTCCCCCTAGGTTGTCGCTCAGCTTTGATGTTCTACGGTGGGTGTGGCTGAGAAGTAGCTCATTTGCATAGAAGGTGAAATGGCAGGTTTGTAGGAGGAGTGACCAAAGGAGTTTGAGTGTTATCTTTTAGCTACATACTTTACGGGAGCTCTGTATTAACTTTTTAAAGGGATAGTCAAATAGAGGACCTTTAATGTGATGCAGGGTACACCTGATTGGACAAATCTTTACAACTTGAAGTCGGAGATGTGCAAACGGAAACAGTTCAGAGAACAGATTTATACTGGCAGAATTGCTTTAATCTTGGAACTAGCATTTGGAACTAGCTTTAATTTGTCTTTTATGTCCGGGTTTTTTGAATTTGACCAGTGACATGCTGCCTGAATTACATTATGTTTTTTTTTTGTGGTAAATTACTGCTCCAGTCAATTAGTCAATGGGGCGAAGGGAGGTGTGGAGGACGAAGGGTGCGAGAGAGTACCCAGATTGTAAGGTCACGTGCTACGTGTTTCTGTCGCCACTCATTGTAAAGATGAAATCGTGGAGAAACAGCCAAAGAGGATATGATCAGAAAAGAGCAAAAAATGAGGAAGATGATATTAGATAAGACAAGGGCAAAGAGTCGAGTCAGTATAGGAGAGGCGTCTCATTGGTGGAAAGACCTCTATGGGCTAAAGTCATGGAAAGTGTTGAAGAACTTGCTCTGAAAATTGCTTTTATAGGTGCATTATTGTTGTTTTTGAGTCTTCCGCATATTTGGGTATTTTCGGTGAACTATTGCGTTGATTGGCTCTGTTGTGTGAATGCATAGCCACGCCCACCTTGAGGGAAAAAGCGCTATATTCATCTATAAAAGCGCTAGTCCTAATGTGCCACATAACGGATCATAACGCCAATTCTACTCAACATTTAGATTTTTTTATGCCGCAGATTTAACTTCAAGCAAATAGACTGAAAGACTGGAAAAGTTTCATTCAATTCTGTCCAGCCACCTTTGCATGATGCTGTGACAAAATCGGCTGGACGGACATACAGACAGATAGTTTTTCTGAGACTGGTGTTAGGTCCTTCAATAAATGAAGCATGAAGATATAAAAAAAATAGTAAAATTTTATTAGCTTAATAATCATATATTTAGGTTGTTGTAATCTTATTTTATGAAAGCGTACATAAGTTGAACTGTATTCATGATAATTTCACTTGTTAAGATTTTTTTTTCCAGCGTAGTTCTGTTTTAAACATTAGTGCTAACTTTGCAGTGGCAGCAGTTTGCTAACCCACAACCCACAACATAGCCAATGTAAGCTTGTATTACTTGCCATGAGGTTGTTCGGTCTAACCTTAGATCATATTATTCGTCTGTATAACCTTTACAAATTGTCTTATAGCCACAAAGACCCCAAATGCACACATTTGCTGGCACACTGGGATTATTTGGATTGATATACAGTAATCACATAAATGAAAATGCCACAGTATGCTACTGTAGGTAACAGTTTGGGGCAGAGGAGCACTAAAGAGTGAGGTGGGGAAAGTTTGCTTGGCTGTTGAGTTTAAATATTGACTTCGTTTTTTTCAGGTTCAATTATGGGAAATTTAATGATGAGAGCCCTATTTTAAATATCATTTACGTACAATACGAAAAATGGAGTAGATTCCAAATAGGGGACTCCGATCAGGATTTTTGGAGCCGATCACTGATCTCCGATCACTAGAAGCTGTATCGGCTGATACCGATCACCGATTACAGGGTCTACTCATCTATTCATCGACATTGTTGTTAGATATAATTTAAGTATTGAAATTGCAAGAAAAGGAATATCATGAATTGACAACCGTATTTATTGGTAAGCAACATGTGCAACACGCCAATTTAAAACAGAGCAGCCTGTGCTTGGTTAGTAATTGGGAACAGCTTAGAGCTTGACAAATACAACTTTCCTGTAGATTGTATAAAATAAAATAAAATAACACAGAAGTAGGACGCAAGTCGCCGGAAGTTCTGCAAAGTCCGCAAGCATCCGCGAGGACCAACAAAAAAAATAAACATGTTTACTTTTTCATGTTTAAAAACATGTAAAATTTTTTTTCATTTTTAATTTAATGTTTAGTTTTTCGCGCGGGAAGATGGAAACGTAATCACAGCGCCAAAACTCGCGGTGAATCATGATGAACCGTACTTACGGACACTGCGCGAAACCGTGTAGGTGAGATAGGGGAATTACTGACAGCTGAGTGAGTGGCGGCGCGCGAGTTGCTGAGCTCTCCCGCTCTCTTAGCGCTAGACAACTTTGAAAACTGCTCATGTTCCTTTACGTGACGAACCTTCAAATGTCTGATGAGGTTCGTGGTGTTAAAATGCTTTGGGTGTTTCCCGCCTCGTGGAATTGTCTTGTTACACAGGTTGCAGATTGCTAATGTATTGTCTTTTTCACACAACACACAGGATTGCCATTTTAGCAGCGCGCAAAAAAATGTCCCGCAAGTTTTGCGTCATCTGATCGGCTTCTCTATATCGGCCATTATAGAGACTGCCGATCAAACTTCCCAAAGCTATTATCGGCCGATTATGATCGGCGACCGATCAATCGGAGCACCCCTAGTTCCAAATATGTGATTTTATTTCAACTTAACACTGTTGTATGAAATTGTATTCATATTCAATTTTCTTAGGGTAATAATGTACTCAATATGAGTAATATATATATATATATATATTTTTTATATTATTTTTTTTTTTCATTTTCACATAAAGAGTAATAACCTTCTGTACTCAAGTACAAGTACTGTTACTTGAGTGACATTTTACTGAAGTACAAGTTAAGTTACCAGTCTAAAAATCTACTCAAGTAAAAGTAAGAAGTAGCTCATTAAAAATTTACTCAGAGTAAAAGTTACCGATTTACTTTGTTTAACAGCGAGGGTGGGATGGGGGATTTTAGTGTAGTTCAAAAAAGACAAGCGGATATAAATCTCAAACTGAAGGAACACCTTTGCATAATAAAGCTGTTGCCTTTCTTGTGCTGGAAATCAAAGTGGTTGCTTAAATATGGCCAGGAGTTTGCTTCATAAGAATGTGATGCATTTGGCTTTCAGTCTGCATCACTGGCATCTGTTTTGTCCGTCTCGTGAATTTGTTCTCCACGCCCATCAATCAATCAGTGCAGTGGTTCCCGGGTGCAATTATTTTCCTTCCCCGTTGCATTATTTTTTAAAATTGCAGTCAGCCGATGCACCGGGCCTGAGACAGGAAACCGGTTTCATGGCGGCACCAACACTTTCCTGGGCTAGAACAACCAACTAAAAGTTTATGGCTGCCATCTTTAAACCGGAGTAGAGTAGTCATGTTCAGAGTAGTGTTGTATCTACCACAAAAGATAAAGAAAATGGGCTCAAAATGCAATGGGCAGCACAAGTGCTTTCTAGTAATGATGGTTTGTTCCCAAAGTAGACTTGCAACGCCAGAAGAGCTTCTTGCAAAGCCATGTTGAAGTTCACCAATTGTGCATTTTTTTTCCCGGCTAGCATTTCTTGGGAAAGTAGAGACAAGGGTACATGGATGTACATGATGACATTATGACGTGAATCTCTAAGCCCATGGAAGAGCAAAGCCAGTTCTTAGGAACCAACACTAGCACCTGACATGAACTAGCACTTGGTTCACATTGGTGGAAAAGGGGTCACAGATGGCTTAGTCACTGTCTATAAGTGGCTGACAAGAGGACCAACATTCCAGACTCCAGTCAGTTATTTAAACAGGATGTATTATAATAGGTTATTTGTTAAAATAAGGAATAAACAAAGAAATCGCCTACCGCACCTTTAATCGCTGCCGAATTGCTATGGATAAAAAACCGGATTCGAGGTTATTGGCGATCGTTCCTCCTTTGGGTGACGATATGATCATTGACGTCGCGTCAGGGACGTGCGCAAGACAAGATTCTGACCTCCGTATGAAATACGTACGTACAGTATAAGACACCAGGGCGAACGCGGAAACGTCTCGCTAAAACAAAGCGAAGGATTGCTTTCCGAATCAACGGAGCGGAAGAGAGAGAAAACAAAAAAACAAAAACGAGAATGAATATTGCTGCGCGTGTGTGTGTGTGTGTGTGTGTGTGTGTGTGCGTGCGTGCGAGCACTCTCTGTTCCATATTGTTGACTCGCAGGCATCTCTGATATGACACTGTGAAACCTCATTATAGCGCTACTGGATCTGTGGCAGACAAAAATGAGTTTCCTCCCGCACTCTTTCTTCCCCGATATGTTCCCCCCATCCATTTTCGTGCGCTCTTTTCATTTGCTTCTTGTCCCAGTTTGTTTTCATTGTACTCTCTCTCTCTCTCTCTCTCTCTCTCTCTCTTTTTGTTCTTCCCACCTCCATACGAACCCCTTTCTCTCTTTTCAGCAGCGCTAAACATTCTTCTTTCTTCCAGCTTTATCGGGTCTCTGGGAGGGCCGGGAACATTGTTCTCGTGCGATTTCCTTCTGCTGTTCGGCATGTATTTCCTCTGTTCTACATCTCTCTGATTTTTTATGATTTCGTACTGTACTGTACGTCTATGCGTGTGTTTGTGTGTGTGTGTGTGAGAGAGAGAGAGAGAAATAGGTTCTTTCAGAAATTTCACTGAAAACACAAAATTGTTACAGCAGCTTGGGAACACAGTCATTAAACAAATCCTCCACCGTTTTTCAACATAATCTCCATCCGTCACATCTGTAGAGTACATGTGATTACACCAGACAAGGCAAGGCTTTTACCGTGTACTGGTTTCATCCACATTTCCAACACCGGAGCAGGGTGAGGGTCAGTCAAAAATAATCCGCACTCCGGTTAGATTAAAACTCCCATTGGCTGCACAGTCTTATCAGCGATTTCTGTTCAAGCCTACTGTCTCTCCTACTGTCTCCCCAGTCACTCCTGTGCAGGTGTGAACGTGTTACATCAGTTCATTTGTAACTGAACAAAAAAGGATGATCCGAGGGTGTACCTGGTGCCGAAACAACTCACTAAGCAGAAGTGGTTGGATACCTGCAAACAAAATTTGGAGCGATACTCTAAGGAAGGTGAAAGTTTCTTAAAGAGAATCGTTACTGGTGACGAGACACGGATTCATCACTACCACCGTGAGAGTAATCGGCAGAGTATGGAACGGAAACATCCTCAATCGCCCACCGAGACCAAGTTCAAAAGTCAACCATCAGCTGGAAAATTCGTTAATGCTTACAAGTTTCTGGGATTCTCAAGGGTCAGTACTGGAGCATATTCAGGAACAAAAGGTTCAACAATCAATAGTGCTCCTTACAGTGAGATCATTATTGAAGAGCTGAAGACTAAACTTCAGATTAAACGCAGAGGACTGATGTACAATGGTGTTCCACACTGTCGACATGCTTTAAAAACTTGGTTTTGAGGTTTTGAAGCGTCCTCCCTATAGGCCTGATCTCGCTTCATCTGACTTTCACCTGTTTGGTCCCCTGAAAGCAGGACTACGAGGACGAAGGTTCACTTCTGACGAAGAAGTGACGACGGCTGTGCATTCGTGGCTCGCAGCTCAGTCGAAAACATCTTTTAACGAGGGAACACAAGAGTTTGTTGACAGATGGGCAAAGTGCATTGAAAAGCAATTAAATTATGTCGAACAATTATGTTTTTGTCTTTTCAAAATTTTACAGGCAGAGTGCGGATCATTTTTGACCCACCCTTGTGATCTGTGTTAAATGTGAGTTAAGGGGAGCATGCCAAGCTTCCTTTGGTATCTGTGTTGAGTTTTGCATTTAAATGTTTTCATCATATCTGTTAGGGTTTTCTCATAGTTCTCAAGTTTCCTCCTGCTTTCCAAAATACCTGCAGGTAGTTTTGCTAAATTCCCCCCCCCCCCCCCCAGCACATTTGCATTCCATTCAACATGTTTCCAGTAACACACTTACTGAAGATGAATGGATTTATTCAGGAACAAGCTTTTCTCAATAATACTTACCCTAGCTCACGTTTACCACAGATTACAAGGGTGAGTCAAAATGATCCGCACTCTGGCCACCGCAGTGGTAAAGTGCTCGCCCTATCATCCGGAGGTCGCTAGTTCGAATCCCGGGTGGTGCTGTAACCTCTCACAGCCAGAGGTCTACAGAGAGCTGATTGGCCGAGCTCTCTCAGAGGAGAGGGATGAGAGGTACTTAGTGCTCCCACATTAATCACGGATCTACAGCCAGTCAGGGGCGTCTGTGAGCTCACGCAAGCGGAAGGAGCGGATAGCGCCGTCCTCAGAGTGTGTTACGCCGCCCCCAACGGTGCGCGAGCAAGCAGTTTGAAAAGATGCAGTCGGCTGGCGTCACGTGGTTCGGAGGAAACACGTGATAGTGGATAGTGAGTGGAAGTAGTAGCCTTAATGTGGAGCCCCCTAATGGGGAGGAACTGGATACAACTATATTAGGGATGCATATGTGCCCTTCTTATTATTTTTATGCATTCACTGCCTCTCAGTACGCCGCTCTCATGGTAGCAGAATATACAGGCACAGGCTACGAGTTAATTAATCACGTGTGTCATAGTTTTCCCTGATTAATTTTTAAAAAGGAAATATTGTTTCAAATTAGGTTTATTTTCGTTCTTTTTCCTCACAAAGGGAAATATTTAATGTGTTATTTCTAATCTACACTGCACATAGAATAGAGTGGATAGACATTAAGTTGAAAAAATGGTGGATTTTTCTGTAGACATAAACATGTGAATTTATTCACACACACACACGCACGCATGAGCTGAAACTTCTTTTGCTTGGGGGACTCCGGCACCTCAGCTAAACTTCACAACATCTACACACACACACACACACACACACACACACACACACACACACACACACACACCACAGGGTGAATCCCGTCTTGCTGCGTGTGTTGACTCATTTATCACCAGCGTCCCCCGTTCATCAGCTCGGCCCAAGAGGCTGATGGGAGATATGGCAAGCGGTGAGCGAGAGTGACATTCCAATCCATAACACCTAGCACAGAGACTCACACACACACACACACACACACACACACACACACACACACACACACACACACACAATGGAAACAATAAAATGCTAAAATACACAAAGCATGAGCTTATTCATTTGTAATAACATTGTTATAACAGTGTTATGTAACCATGTAGTGAAATGAAGTCCTCTCTCTCACTCTCTTTCTCTGTTTCCCTTGCATTGATTGGCCTACCATTGATTAACTGTTACCTTTCATTTCGCTCCAGTGGCTTAGTAATGGGCTAAGTCTCCACACACACACACACACACACACACACACACACACACACACACACACACACACACACACAGAACATGGGCTAGGAAGCACCAAAAAAACAATTGCAGTCAAATCAAAGTCCTCTCTTTTCCCTTCCCGGAATCCGGCGGGAATTTGCAGATGACATTTGCAGTCGAGCTCTGGAACGAACCACGCTAATTCTCTCCCTGAACACCAACCCGCCGCCACCAACACACACACACACACACACACACACACACACACACACACACACACACACACACACATCATTCGCTCCTAATTAGCCCCAGCCAATCAAAGGGGACTGTAACACTGCGTGTAAGTTCAGGAGGGGGGAGACGTAATAGACTCGGATGTAACCTTTTCCTACCGCTGGAAATAAAACACCTCAGCAATTAATAGTATGAGGGAGAAATAAAACACACACACACACATATGGCCAGTAGAAAATAATTGACAGATAAGAGAATGAGCAGATACGGGGCTGAACAGGAAACAAACACATTCGGACCATGGCTCAGCAAAGAAAAGAAAAAAGAAAAAAAAAACAGGTCACATGACCTACAAACGATAAGGCGCTACTTGTGTGGCCGCGCTCCCTACAACAAGGACGTGTGTGTAATACACAAGCACGCTTGTACCGTTGACTGGGACACGCAAAGCCATTAAAATGATCAGTAGTCTGTGAAAAAGTATATTAAATCATTTCCGGGAGAAATAATGCGGCAATAAGACTAACATCTGGAGAGCGATCTGAGCGATTAAATTTTAGACAAAGTATTCAATGAAGCCTGCGTGTGTGAGTGTGTGTGTATGCTAATGTACATCTCACTCCTGACTTTAACAATCTAATTATCATTTCCTTTCATCTTCATGTCTGTCAAACACCTGACATGATACAGCTGTGTGTGTGTGTGTGTGTGTGTGTGTGTGTGTGTGTGTGTGTGTACAGAATATAACAACTGTGAATGAAACTTCCCAAATCCCCCCTGAATTATATATACTCTTATACTCTTATCCACACACACACACACACACACACACACACACACACACACACACACACACACACACACACACACACACACACATACTTGCTGAGTGGCTGTGTAAGTCATGAAGTCATCACATAATGGAGCGAGCACGACCTTTCAATCTGCTGAAGAGGCTCGTGGAGGGGGGCGAACGTGGGAACGACAGAACGAACAACTGTGTGAAAGAGTGACTGAGCACCATTTAACTCCTCTTGTTCATCTAAATAGTTTCTTTAGACTCAGCCAGGCCAACTCAAACACCCACTTCTATTCAGCCAAACACACACACACACACTAAGAAATCATGCATGAGTAGTAGATTAACTTCATCTAAAGCTCAAGCGCTAACTTTATTTGAGGTCGTGAATAAATGCAAACTTTTGTCTTCACAAAAAAAAAAAAACATTTCTGAGTCACTAAAGTGATACATGTAGCTTGTAGCATCTAGATTAAATCTGTACTAGTTTTAATAATGTCAAATAAAGAAAAAGGTTAAATAGTTTTATTTGGTTAAACACTTGACCCTAAAGTCTGGTTCATTTTGATCAGTGAGAACGCAATCGTTCCATCCATGAACCGTACACTAGAAGAGGTGGTCTTGAGAACATTACAGCCTCCTCCTCCATTGTGCGAATCAGATATGGAAGCCAACTGTACCTAAAAAAAGACCTGGAGGCTATATCATGCAACTACACAGCCAAAGCTCATAAAGTAAGAAGACATGAGAGAGTGTCGGATTTGACCATTTATTTTTTTTATATCAATATCAATATGAAATATCGATAATATTAGGTATAGCGCAAAGATTGACTTACTCATTCTCTTCTTGACTTTGTGTTTAATGGCGGCATGCAGACTAACTAAAACCCACCTGCTGTATTGGAGGGTTAAAATACGCAAGTGTACCCAAGTAAGGAGAAAAATTATTTGAACTCTGAACAGTGGGGGAGCAATCGCCGGCTCTGGAGACGGTACAAATCAATTGGTGCGTAGTGTGAAAGTGCCGACAAAGCTCTGACACTGGAGACTCCTGGTACAAATAATACATTGCAATTCTTGTTCAAGTTTTAACTAGTGAATATGTGACACAGTTCTAATGAGAACCAACATTGACAGAGTAACAGTTCAATTGAACAGACATGTGCATAAAATCCACCTTCGGACCTTACCTTCACATCGTCCACTTTCATCCTCGTCCCTTTCTTTCCTACAAAGATATCATCGATGTCCACCAGGATGTACCGCTCCAACGACCGCGACAGTTTCTTGCCAGTGAGGTATGCAATTGCGTCCACCAGTATGAGTCGGTGAAGCCAGTAGCTCAAACCTTGGCCAAACAGCACTCGCTGGACTCCATCATAGAGCCCTAAGTCCTGAACCACTGTGGCCTGGAGCCCAGTTACCATCCGGGAATTGGCATCGTCAGCACTGAGCCGTGATCTGGCGAGCAGCACTGGTTCGTACGTCGAATGGTTGGACTGGAAAACGGTCCAGTCATCACCTGGGAGAGGTCCTTGGTCCACTTCCGCTCTGGTAACATAAAGCAGCGGTGAGCGAGGGTTAACACAGCAGTCGCACAGGGGTATGTTGGTCCGTAAGGTTAGGGGGAAGCCCTTGAGCTGCATGGTAGGCTGGGAGTTCTCACTAGCACGGTGAAAGGCAATAAGTCCAACACTGTACTCAATGCAATACTTGTCTAGGAGCTCACGGTTCCACGCGTCCATACCAGCGTACTTAAGTACGTTCTCATAGATGACCAGCGCATATCGCCCACGGCCCTTGTGGGTCAGTGGCGGGATGTCACCTTTCCCTGGTGCAATCTCAGCTTGGTACTGAAACTGGTTGGATTCTAGGATGGCAATAATGTCCTGCCCCAACTGGGAGTACTGGCTCTCCACAAACACCAACACTACAGGGTCCTTCCGTGATGGATCCATGGGTTTAGGCATTCGCAGCTCTGCCGGTCGAAAAGGTAGCACCCGGAGTTCTGCACAGTCTGGACCTGCGCCATGGTCAGTTAGATCCAGCTCCTGGGCAGACCCCGTGTAGAGATAGTAAGCGGAGACTATGACACTGACCATGCAGAAGGTGGCGAGGAGGATAACCAGCCTCCTCAGATTCCTCCGCAGCTTCACAGCCAGATTCATGGCAAACGGCGTACATGTGTGGGAGGAAGTCTCAGATGGTTCACTAACCTAGACTAAAGATAAGGACTGGCTGACTGGCAAGCATTTCGTAGTCATGTTACCATTGCACAGCACAGGCTAGCGACTTTTATTTTACTCCAGATGTCCCGTAGAATTGGACGCTTACATCATTTTCTAAAAGAAGGTGTGCTTGACTTTTACAAAGCCGCCACACTAGTAGGATGTCATTTTACCCATGGTCCTCAAATTCCAGTGGTAAATCCTTGCAACCTGTTAAAAGAGGACGAAAACAAAGACACATCGTCTGTCAGTCAACAAATTACCACTTAAGCCTGTGTCTGAATGTGTCTACGTTTCTCTCTCCCCAGTGTGCTCATCAAGGGAGGATAACGGTGCACTAAAGGGACAAACTGAGCCGTCAGACTCCAGGTTGTTTTCAATCGGCACTTCACCAGCTGTGCCCAACACTTCCCGAGGGGACACGTGATTGGTCAGACATAAATAGGAAAAGTGCGTGAAGGAGGGAGAAGTGAGGCAATATGAGCTCTGGGCTGACTTGCAGGGAGAAGCGACCATCACCTACCCACCCACACAAACCATGGCACACAGAATTAAATCTAGACGACAGAAACAACATCTCAATGCGATATATTCTTACGATCTACGGTACAACTTGACTAAAAGTTAGAATTAGGTTATGTTTTTCCCTTTGTCTTGGACAACATTAATACCTTGTTCATGTTTTTTGACCAACAAATAGTTCTTCAAGGTACGATGAATCAGGAAGTGTACTGGATGTCAGGTTAAACAAAGTTATGTGCAACACAGGATAAGTGCTCCTCTGCTCTATAAATGACTTCTGCAAAGCCTAATACCATTACCTTCCATAAAACTTAGCCGTCTTTAATGGCATCCATTACATCAGGTGTAAATTAGATGCTTTTTTTTTGGTTCAGGTACCTTGAGCAATCCTGTGGACGGAAAACTTAATGCACAGGATCCAAAAAAAAAAAAAAAAAGATCTGGAAGGTAAGGGCTTTAAAGATTATCTAATAAGTCTTAGTGCTTAGCACTGTTGCCTTGCACTTCCAGGGTCCAGGTTTGATTCCTGCCTCGTGTCTGTGTGCATGCAGTTCTCATGTTCCCCCTGTGCTTGGTAGGTTTCCTCCAGGTACTCCGGGTTCCTATTCCTAAATTGTGCGTAGTGCGTGAGTGAGTATGTGCCCTGCGATGGATTTGCACCCCGTTCAGGATGTACCTGCCTTGTGTCTTATGTGTTCTGGCTCTCCTGGCTCCAACACCCCGTAACCAGGTATACGTGATAAAGCAGTATAGACGATTATTTAGTGACTGAGTAATAAGTCATATTCGTACAGTACCTTCAGTGGAAAGGAGGATTGAGGATTGGGGTTAAGAATATCATCAGCACATATGGTGCAGTCTTGTGATTAATTAAAAGTCAGAGGTTAGATGTGCATAAAGAACCTGTTTGTGGGTCTGTTTTGGATCATGTAGACAGCACATGTTTTCAATGTGCATGTGTGTGTGCTACTGGACAAGGCATGGGGTTTCTTCTGAATACTTACTGTAGAAAAGCCTACATGCTGTCGTAGATGAACAAATAACACAACCTTTAAGGTTTTTTTTTTTTTTTGGGGAGAAACTTAAAGGTTTTTCTCCAAACCTTGTTGACTTGTGCACAGTTTTCAAACATCTTTCAAATGATTCCAGTTCTGGTAACCTCATCGTCATCATCATCATTCTCGTTCATATTTTAAAACTAAAGAAATTCTCTCTCTCTCTCTCTCTCTCTCTCTCTCTCTCTCTCTCTCTCTCTCTCATTCCGAGCGCGACCGTGAGCGCAGACGCTACCGAGAAAAAAAGCGTCTTTTCTCTCTCCACCAGGCGGCGCGTTTTTGTGGGGTGACGCGCCCTGTGGACCAAATTAACCTTTTATTTAATAAGCGGTTAATTAATAAGCACTCGGGAATGACCTGGAACTTCAAAGGAATCAGGTGCTAAAAACGGAAATGTGTGGGAGGTTAAGATACAAACCACAATGGATGCGCAAATAAAAAAAAAAAGAAAATAAATAAATAAAAAATATTGCACTTCCAGAAATTGAAGGATTTCTTTGAAGAACAAAACAAACAAAAAAAAAAAGTTTGGAGACATAACGGCATATGCGTTTGTGGGCAAAAAAAAAAAAAAAAAAAAAAAAAACCAAGCTTAATGCATCATGACATCGCTGATACAAGATAATGAATGAATGAATTAATGAATGGATGGACGGATGGACGCACCGACTTCCGAGCCTGAATGCGTTTGGAGCGCGCGCTTCATTCCGATCCCGCATTCCGACACACACACACACACACACACCGCACAAAACAAGATCAAAGTATTTACATCTAAAGCCAGCTAAATAAATACATGAATAAACAGATACAACAATAATCTAAGTGAGAAGGAGAAAGACAAGGAGGATCTGTGAGATCCGCGGCGCGCTGACTTACCTCAAGCCGAGGACGAGGCTCGTGCGTGCGGCGAGACGCGCTGACTGAGCCGCCTGAGCTCATCGCCTCGTTCCGCTGCTGATCCGGAGGCAGCCATCCGGAATGATGCAGCCACCTATTCACCTCTCTCTCTCTCTCTCTCTGTGTGTGTGTGTGTGTGTGTGTGTGTGTGTGATGACGATGCTGCGTCGCTGAGGGAACGCCGTCGCCACTGCCGCTTCTCCTCTGACTTTAACGCGCCTCCTGTGCTTGCGCGAAGGCGTGCACGTATTTGTGTGTGTGTGTGTGTGTGTGTGTGTAATCGGATCGGTTAACTGTACAGCTTCCCTTCATCCGTGCGACCAAAATTCATAAATCATATCAATTTATCACTGTTCCTACCATATTGAATTAACATCAGTGATACGCATATAATAATAATAATAATAATAATAATAATAATAATAATAATAATAATTGGCCCATTAAGAATAAAATGTTGAATTGGTTCCTATAGTGGTGGATTAACTCCTACAGTGCCAAAAGTAACGCGCACTTCTACAGTGCTGCATTCACATATACAGTAAAACCTAACAGCTGTTTTATTTACAGTACTGCGCAAAAGTCTTGGGAACATCCAAACAAAAGCCTTATGCATTGATGCTTCTGAAAACATTCCTACATTAAAAGAAACTTCTATAAAAAAGCACTAAGTAATAACATAAACTATAAACGGTCAATATTTGGTGTGGAAACTCTTAGCTTGAACATAAGCGGTAGTTTATACAGATACAGATGTGTGCAGTATTCTGAGTAAAACAGCTGTTAGGTTTTACTGAGCATGCTGGAGAATATGAGTTCTTGTGGTAACCTCGTCACACTCGCTCCTTTCTGTTTTCATGCAAAACCCAGGAGTCGACATTATTGATTTTTTTTTTTCAATAAAAAATTGAAATCTGATCTGTCATGTAATATGTCGCTTTCTTGACAGGCATGCAAATATTCTTCTGTAATGTTATTTATCCATTAATGTCAGTGTATCTTTGTAGGGAATGGTCTTGTACATAATAATGCAGACATAATAAACTTATATAACAAAAATTGTACTACAGATAATGAATGAAAAGTCAAAATATAGTCAATATACAGTCCTGTATATACTATATAAAGGTTTTGTCTGTACATATACATATGTTTCATATATTTGGAGGACATACTGGAAACAATTTTCTGTATGTCTGTATGTCTGTCCAGCCAGATTTTGTCACGGCATCACGCAATTTAATGGCTGTACAGAATTTAATGGATTTTTTTTTTTTTTGCCAGCCCTTAAATATTTGCAAGTGAAACCAGCTCCATAAATGAAATCAAAATGTTGAGTAGAAGTGAAGTTATGAGTAGTTATGTGCCATATTATTTACCTGCAAGTTTTAGCAGTGTACTGCGCATACGTCACACTGTGGGCGCCGCCTTAAATCAACTGCTGGAAAGAATTGAATGAAACTTTCACAGTCCTTTTATATCTGCCTCTAGTTTAAGCTGCCCCATAAGTAAAATCTAAATCATTGTTAACAACAGTTATGTGTCAGATTTAATAACCTACTTAACTCAATGTAAATACACCTGCTTCAATAGATATTAATTAGACAAAGTAAAATTATTCAAATGAATATTTTTACTGGGATTAGTTCATATTTTCACCGCTGAAGTGGTATAAGTGAATTTTAATGCACTGGAGTCGTTTTAAGAGAGAGAGAAAAAAAATCTTTTTCCGATCTACTTTTTAAGTTTCTCATCTGTGATTTACTCTCTAATTACTGAACACGGAGTGCATTTGGCTGACGACGAAAGTACAACTTCGCTTACAACAATGCAAAATTTTATTTCTTTGTATTAATAAGTTATTTAGAGAGTTCTGCTGTACAGACAGACAGGCAGACATGTACGAGGACTTCAACCTAAAATAATAATATCACTGATTATATATATTTTTACCTTTAATCTTTTAACTATTTCTACAACTCTTTAACTGTCAATGACTGGTACGTCAGCTAATTAACCCCTACAAGGATGCACTCATGGTTTGCATTAAAATTCCACAGCGCCACATGAACCCCAGTGAGGTTGCATCAATTCCTGCTGTGTAAATTCACTAACACATACTGGGCTGCGTTAGAATGTAAATTGTATCTTTAACAACCTGCCCACATCTGCCGTTAACATGCCCCGGGTGATCCAAGTGGACAGCAAGATGTGTTGTGATCCAATTGCTCGAACCACATCAGGAGGTGGTCTGGGACGCATATGACCGCATAATGATTGTGGTGTGAATGCATTTCGATGCATCCTAGATAACATAAAGATACTGTCTGAACTGTGAACAAAGAATTCAGGCATGCTGCTTGAAAACAGATAAGCTGATGTTTCTTGGTCGTCTGTTCGTGACTGGGTCACTCGAGACAGGTGTTAATACTTTATACTGTTTGAACAGGGCCCAGCTCCCACAGAGTCATGTTAACTCATACAGCATCACGTTAACTCCTGCAATGTCACATTAATTACTGCAGTGTCATATTAACTCTCATAGTATCACATTAACTCATACAGTGCCAGATTACCTTTTACAGTCACATTAACTCCAATAGTGTCACATTAACTCCTACAATGTCATGTTAACTCAGTGTTTTATTAACTCATATAGTGTAACATTACCTCCTATAGTGTCACATTAACTCCTATAGTGTCACATTGACTCCTATAGTGTAAAATTAATTTAAACAGTCTTTTATTAACTCCTACAGTGTCACATCAACTCTTAAAGTGTCAGGTTAACTAAAACAGTGTTTTCCTAACTCATATAGTGTCAGATTGGAGGCACCGTCGCTTATTGGTTAGCACTTGCACCACCTGGTCCTGGGTTCAATTCCCACATCGGGTCTGTGTGCATTTTCTGTGTGTGAATGTGGGGGTGGTAGGAATAAATACATTACAGTGGTTCCTAGATGGATGGATAGTGTCACATTAACTCCTATAGTGTCGCATTAACTCCTACATTGTCGCATTAACTCCCAGTGTTGCATTAACTCCTATAGTGTCACATTAACTCCTACATTGTCGCATTAACTCCTATAGTGTCACATTAACTCCTATAGTGTCGCATTAACTCCTATAGTGTCACATTAACTCCTATAGTGTCGCATTAACTCCTACATTGTCGCATTAACTCCTATAGTGTCACATTAACTCCTAGAGTGTCACATTAACTCCCAGTGTTGCATTAACTCATATAGTGTCGCATTAACTCCTATAGTGTCACATTAACTCCTACATTGTCATATTAACTCCTATAGTGTCACATTAACTCCCAGTGTTGCATTAACTCATATAGTGTCACATTAACTCCTATAGTGTCGCGTTAACTCCTACATTGTCACATTAACTCCTATAGTGTCGCGTTAACTCCTACATTGTCACATTAACTCCTAGTGTTGCATTAACTCATATAGTGTCGCATTAACTCCTATAGTGTCACATTAACTCCTACATTGTCATATTAACTCCTATAGTGTCACATTAACTCCCAGTGTTGCATTAACTCATATAGTGTCACATTAACTCCTATAGTGTCGCGTTAACTCCTACATTGTCACATTAACTCCTATAGTGTCGCGTTAACTCCTACATTGTCACATTAACTCCTAGTGTTGCATTAACTCATATAGTGTCGCATTAACTCCTATAGTGTCACATTAACTCCTACATTGTCATATTAACTCCTATAGTGTCACATTAACTCCCAGTGTTGCATTAACTCATATAGTGTCACATTAACTCCTATAGTGTCGCGTTAACTCCTACATTGTCACATTAACTCCTATAGTGTCGCGTTAACTCCTACATTGTCACATTAACTCCTAGTGTTGCATTAACTCATATAGTGTCGCATTAACTCCTATAGTGTCACATTAACTCCTACATTGTCATATTAACTCCTATAGTGTCACATTAACTCCCAGTGTTGCATTAACTCATATAGTGTCACATTAACTCCTATAGTGTCGCGTTAACTCCTACATTGTCACATTAACTCCTATAGTGTCGCGTTAACTCCTACATTGTCACATTAACTCCTAGTGTTGCATTAACTCATATAGTGTCGCATTAACTCCTATAGTGTCACATTAACTCCTACATTGTCATATTAACTCCTATAGTGTCACATTAACTCCCAGTGTTGCATTAACTCATATAGTGTCACATTAACTCCTATAGTGTCGCGTTAACTCCTACATTGTCACATTAACTCCTATAGTGTCGCGTTAACTCCTACATTGTCACATTAACTCCTAGTGTTGCATTAACTCATATAGTGTCGCA
>JAAGKR010010217.1:0-23561 GCA_011419295.1 Clarias macrocephalus | reverse complement strand
TTCGAGATGAAATCTGCAAATTCGCAGAGAAACTCCGAGTACGGCCCTGGGGGTCTGTAAATGATGATTAGCGGGATCGACTGAGCTGACTTAATGTTACTATAGAGAACTTCAAATGCATTAAATTTAAAACTGTGTTTTTGTACGAGAGAAAGATTATTGTTATAAATAACTGCTACACCTCCTCCTCTACCAGTTAGCCGAGGCTGGTGTATGTAGCTGTATCCAGGAGGACTAGCTTCATTTAGAGCTACATACTCGTCCTGTTTAATCCAGGTTTCTGTTAAACATAATATATCAAACTCCTGATCTGTGATAGTTTCATTAATAATAACTGCTTTAGATGCGAGAGATCTAATATTTAACAGTCCTAGCTTCAGATCAGAGGTGCTGGCTGCGCATTCAGTGTGATCTGAGTTTGTGGTATCTATGTTAATTAAATTACTAAAACAGACTTTCTGAGTCTTTCTAAACTTAGCTCGGGGAACAGACACAGTCTCAATATGATGAACCCTGAGTGACGACTCTATGCAGCTAGCAGACGGTTGGTTTAGCCTGTCTGTCTGCTCCCTGGCCTTGGCTCTGGATTGTCACCGAAAGTGGACACAGTGGAGGCACTGCACGCGCATAGAGTGCTTTGTCTGCTCTCAAAATGTCAAACCACGCGCTAAGAATTGTGACAGTAATATAACGCCATAATAAGACAAACATGGTTATGAGAGTTTAGCTTGTTCAGGTACACCTAATCACAACTGCAGATTAACTCTCACCCCCCCCCCTCCCAAAAAATATGCTGAATTTATCTAAATCCAGAGAATACTCAGTCAGATTCTCTCAGTAATTTTCAGAGGACACAAACACTCTGCTTATAAAAAATACACTGAGCTCACAAAACTATATTAATCAGTTTCTCGGGTAGTGCAGCCGAAGTTAATAGTATTTCCGACGCTTTAGCGTCTTTTTGAGTGAGAGAGTGATGTTGTGAGTTTTGTGACACTGACAGTAAGCTGTAACTCCAGACTTGGTAAACAGATGATTAAGTTACCTAAAGTTACATCTGACTGCTGCAGGCGCTGACAGTGATTTTCAAATCGTCCAATGAAAAATTGTTATTAAACTGGGAACTAAACTAACACCCAAATTTTATATAAAAAAAGCCACCACTTACCCTGAATAAGAAGTCCATTAAACTGTCATCTTCATCTCCAAATTGCAGTTTGTTAGCGTCAGTCCGGCGGGGGGAGGAGAGTTAAAATCACGTGATTGCTACTCAGCAGCTAAATTGCTGGCTTCTGTTAACGTCTTCTTGAGAACAACGCGCCATCTAGTGGTGGCGGACGGTCAACGAATAAATATGGCTTCAATGGGCGTGCTTACTGTGAAATCTGGACATGCCTTCTGGCAGGAGAAGGAGGGAGGGATTTACGTCAGCCACACGCCAGCCATAAGCCATTCATACGCCAGTTGCCTGACCCTGGCTGTTTTGAGTTGCTACATCTGTAGTTGGCTTGTGTTGGAGGCAAATAGCTTTTTGGCAAAAACTCACTGAGGCTCGGTCTGCAACAGGTTCAGTAGGAGTGTAATCCTCAAAGGAGTTATGCTCTGGACTGTCCTGGCTGTCCGAGTCGTCCAAAGGGATGTATTCAGTACTTGGGCAGTTGCGCTTAGCTATAACAATAAGATAAAATATGTAAACACAACAAATTAGGAAAATAAGACAAGCAATTAAAATGAGTGCGAGAAAGATGCTTACCCATAGCCTGTCTGTTGAGAACTTTAGAGTAACCCGGAAGAACTAAGAATATATAGTAAAATAAGCACCGCCCCTATATTTTTTAATAACGAACAAACTTAGTGTAAAGATAATGGAAAGTAATTTGAAAGGAAAGAGAATTATAATGGGAAAAGATATGGAGTCAGACCACAAGGTATATGATGTAAGCAAACAAGATAAGAGAAAATGTCATTACAATGGGTGACAATATTTGGAAAAAGTTGGATTACAATGGGTTAATAATTTGATAAGGAATAAGAAAAAAATGTACAAGGGAGGGGGTTAGGTGAGCGCTCCTCCCCTTGCAAACTGTATAAAAGAAGTGCCTATGTCACAGTACAATTCAGTCAGATTTTGGATGTGCATGGGGTTACATCCTAGGCATTGCTAAGCTGGCTCACTTGGTTTTATTGCTGCAATAAATCCTGCCTTACTTTATCCAGATCTTCAAGGAGTCCAGAGTCTTTCTTTAGTTCTTTTTAAAGTTAAATTTTTTGTACAATATTTGTAATTAAGGCAACTGTAACTAGTGTAGTAGAAAAATCTCCCACATTTATTGGTGACCCTGCCGACTTGATTGCCTTCATGGAGGGCTCCTCCGGGGACCTGGGACCAGCGCGGGCTGACAGACCATCAACTTGTGCCGGCATAAGAAAAGGTAAGCAGAAAACTTGTTTGATCAAATTTCTGCATTAGAAGTTCATGGTCTGTTAGTGTGCATGTTTCCAGCTGGAGAGAGGTACTCCTAATGTATATTGAACAAAGTAAAATTTAATTTGACAATATTGATAAATTAATTACTATATTTAAATTGATTGTAAAATTTATGTTAACAAGTAAAAGACTGGATGAAGTAACGAAGTATTAAGAAATCTTCATAAGTTTTATTTTGTTTTGTGATTTTTGTTTTATATTCTCTTTATTACTATTTTATACGTTGTGTGATAAGTGAGGTAACGCCACTGTGTTGGGTCAAGGCCTGACGAGGAAACTTGCCAACCAGTGGGGCTGGATCCACAAAAAATTCCTGCAATACACTAAGTAGGAGCTGCGGCTCTAGATGTGGTAGGTGGAAAATTTCTGAGTCCGCCATTAGGCACAGAACATATAGTTGATTCACCGTTCTGAGACACGTGTGCAGCCAGGTGTTAAGTGAAAATTCCTGTAGATGATTGTGCTGTAATCTCAAGTCTTAGGGCTAGAATCCACTGTGTGAGGTATCGCTAGGAGCAGTACTGCAATCACATTTCTTAGGGCTAGAACCCATGAAAATTTGAGGTATTGCTAGGGAACAGAAGGCGATTGCTGAAAATTCCTATAGGTGGTTTTGATGTTTTCTGGGCCCAGGTTGTGTGATAAAATGTTTTATTGTTGAAATTGTTTCGAGTACTCAAATTTTTTTAATTGTAGTAAAAAGCGCTTGTGTCGTGTGTCGTTTGTATGTGTGTCTTTTAAATGTGTGTTATATTCATGTGAGAAGTCTATATTGAATTTATGTATGTGTGTGTAAGAAAATATAAGGCCTAGTTAGGAGGGATATTGTATTAGAAATAGCCTTAAAAAATTGGATTTTCTGATTTGCTATAAATTAATAATAATATATAAATAATAGAGTATAAGAAAATAGCAAAGTGGTATAATATTTGTAGTATTAAAGAATATGTGTGATTGTGATACATGCCACTAGACATAGAGCTTACTGTGACATAGAGTTTACTGTGACATAGTCTTGTCTGTGACATAATCAGTGATGCGCTACCAGACATGAAACTCACTGTGACATCAGCTTCTTCTGTGACACGGGAGCAGTACAGGTACTGAATGTACCAGCCTAGTAGTATTATAAAATAATAATTTCTTTGGATTAGTGTACGCATGTGCAGAAATAGTTTAGTTATCAGAGCTTAAGCGAGATACAAAAGGTACGTTTACGTGTAGTGTAGTCGACGACACAACACTAATGATAATAAATATAGTGCATAAAGTAATAAATGCACCTAGGTCATAAATATTAAAGATATACTAGAACAAAAAAACAATGATAAGCGGATTTAGAGTGATTAACTGGGATGAGCAGAAGGAGTTTTAACAAAGTGCGAATGGGAGTTTAGAATTTCGGAATCGGATCAGAGTGAAACAAATAGATGGTTGTTGAATAATCCAGGAAAAGACTTACTATAACACAGAGTGTGACAAGGGAGAGTGGACGCTTAGACTTTCATTGATACCTGACGTATTAGACCTCAACTGTAACACACACACTTTAATACTCATATCATATTTTAGAATGAAGAAATGAGCTCTTTCCTAGGGTTAATTCCTAGAGAGGTTCGTTTAAGAGTAATAAATAGTACGCTAGAATTTGGAGGACTAGGAGGGCCCCCTGGTTTAACTCCGCTCATTTCACTGCTGCGACAATTCCCAGTTTTTGATATATTGCGTTTAGTGGAAGGTACGGGAGGACGAAAAGTAAAAAGATATAGACTAATTGATCACGAGAGTAGTCCGGTAGTGCTGTATCGTGAGTGGGTGATAAATAATAATAGCAAATTTACGCTGATACCTATAGGCCCAGACGGTAGAATAATCTTTCAGACCCTTGACAAAATAGTCACGCCTCTGATTCTGATATCATCACAAAATTAATGCTTGAAATTTTTTTTTTAAAAAAACAAGAAAAAACAGCTGTTACAGACCGGTAGTAGTCATAAAACGCACACCAAGAGAGTTACAAGAAATAAGCGAAAGAAGAGGCACAGAAAATTACACTATAGAACGGGACAAAGGTGTGTGATGGGGAAGTTATTCTGCCGTGGAAAGAACGCATGGCCAAAGCCAGCGACACCTGTAGACATAATTATAGCTAAACACAAGGAAGATGAAAAGTATATCAGAAAATGCATGGTAAAATGGCATGACAGGACATCAGGAGAATTGCAATGGCCTAAAGAGGAAACCTTTAAAGAAGAAAATTGTAAGGAAGTAAAAGAAATGCTCAGACACACCACTAAAGAGAAGGGCAGTAAGGGAAGGATTAAATTAGGACAAATGCTAGAAATTGTAGGATGGTTTGAAAATGAAGGAAAAGAGAAGGACAAACTGAGAGGGACAAACTGAAGAAGAAAAACAAGAAACAAAGTCAGGAAAGAAGGATCAGAAATTAGAAGAAAGCGAAGACAGGACAGAAAAGACCCAGAAGGGAAGAAAAGAGAAAATAAGCTTAGAATTAGAGAGACCACCACCATACACTGAGGAACACTTGCAACAGAATGGTAGAGGAATGTACCCACTACAGAAGCTGCATGAACAAGATAAAGGAACGTTTGGATTTAAAGGACAAGTATCTGGAAAAATTAAAGTAACATCATGTGACACTGAGTGGATGAATAGACAAATAGAAAAAACAGAATCAACAACTTCCAGATGTGGTAGTGAAAATGGAAGGGAATAGAGTGAGGAAAGAATGACAGAATCCTATGCGTCAAAAGAAACTGAAGAGCCACAAGCATGAAGACGAGATATGGAAAGACTGAAAGAACAGAATGCGCAATTTCTGTCTGAAGTGCAGGGATTTGTAAATAAGCAACAAGACACACCTGGAAAAAGGATAATGGAACGCAATAAAGAACAGCAGTCCACGGAAAGGCAGAGAAGAGAGAACCCAGAAAGAACAAACAGTATAGAGTTACATGATAAAGAACCACTCACATCATCACTCTATGAAGCTGACGAAGATACAGCAGGAACATGAAGCGATGGAGGGAAATCAGGTAAAGAGAACAGTAAAAGGGTACATGTACATTGAACCTGAGAGAGAAGCAAGAAAAAGAATAGAAGAGAGACAGACAAGCACATCAAAACGTAATAGCCAACCATACCCAAAGAGCAGGAGGCAAGCATGCAAAAAAGAATTTCAACATGAGAGCTCTGGTGCAGTAGAAGAAGATGGTAGCAGTGATGATGCCCTTGACAAATCACTCAGGCAACTGGAAGAACTTCTCGACAGATGTCTCAACGACTCCATGAAGGAAACAAGAAAGGTTGTATCTGAAATGTGTCATGCACACTCGCACCGTGATCGGCACGAGGACCCGGAAGTAAGACGGTCGCGCTTTCAGAAAGCATAAAAGGAAACAAGATGGCGCTTCACATCGCTCAGTCATGGAGTTCATTCATGCCTTCGCTATCGCTTCACCAACGGTTCCGTGAGTACTCACCTATTCAGGTTGCTTCCTTGATTGAGTGTGTGTTGCTAGAACGCAGGTTTATTTGTGTAGATCCTTGCTCTTGCTGTAAGAGAGTTCTAAGAGTAAACGCGTGGTTATCCTGCCTACTCGCGCTGCTTCCGCATTTGGGTTTACCGTCCACGCAACACGGGCTAACTGCTAAGGCTGCTGTGTTCGTCCCTCGGTTGCTTGTGACAAAATGAGATCACCCATGAAAAGAAAACCTACACATTCAAAGAAACCTTCAAGCTGGTATGTCACCTCATCCTGGCCTAATGAAGAAGACATTGGACCTATACACTTTAATGACAAACCACATATGTCAGACCCGGAAGAATATACTGCGGCTGGACACTACCCACTTGTGTCAAAAGGAAATCAGTATCATTATGTGCCATGGTCATTTATGGATATGACAGGTCTGGCCTAACCAATTACCAGATTTATGCAATGGAGCACAGAAATGGTTAACACAGCTAGAAGAGAAAACCACTGGACACCTCCTGGCAATAGGAGATGTAAAAGCTATTCTGGCACAGACAATTGGTAAAGTAAAAACTACAGAAATTCTGAATGAGGCTGGCCTGCAAGCAGCAACTAGATAAAATGCAGGAAATACCCTAGCGTTTGGAGCATTCAGGAACAAGGTTTGGAACGCTCTGCGAAAAGCCTACCCAACTAAAATGGATCCAGGAAAGCTGGAATCAGTAGCACTGAAAGAAGATGAGAATGTTGTAAAGTTCATCAATGATTTCCAGACAAAGTGGAGGGAAGAAACTAGAGGCTCCTGGAATCAAACAGACACAAGTAAGAGTCTGTTCCGAATGATGCTGAAAAAATGCATGCCTCAAAAAGTCCAGACCACCCTAGAAAGCGTAGTGGGACTGAATACACTACCATGGGACACATTTCAAGCACATATTGTACACTATGTGGAACAATACAGGAAAAAGAAAAAAGTGGAAGCTGCTGAGTCAATCGCAACCCAGTTACACAAAATACAATTAGGGGAATTTGCAGCTGCAAAGAAAAAGGAAAAAGAAAAAGGAAAAGTCCAAGCAGCAGTAATGGTGCCTGAAAATCAGACAACATTGCCTACTGGACCAGCACAGCAAATGCAGCAACCAGTGCAACAAATGCAACAACCCACAATGACTCAAGCCCCTCCAATATATGTGCAACCTGGAAACCAGCAAGGACATAATCAACCTATGAGGTGGCAAAGACAGGGCTCCAGGCCTATCGGAGTCAGGGGACAAAGGAGACCATATCTACAACAACCAAGGAGACAGCCATTCAGAATGAATACCCCAGGGCAAATGGGCCCAAATACTCAAGATATGCAGTGCTGGGAATGCGGAGGAGCAGGACATAGAAACTGTCCACAACTGACTTGGGGAATGCAAAATAGACCACAACCCCAAGGCAGGACAGGCACCCCAAGGGAATGTGCGACCTCCTGGTCCAAGACAACCTGCTGGAACATGGACTCAAGGACAACCCCAAAATCAGTGGGCCTGGATGGGACCCACCCAAAATTGGAATTGACAAGGCCCAGGGGTGCCAGAGGGGGAGCAGATGCAGTACGTCTCAAAATCGCATCCACAACAAGAACCAAATGTGATGGTGTCTATAAATAATTCACAACCAATTCCATTTATGATTGACACAGGTGCTACTTACTCATGTATAGGACGTGAAGGCTCCCAGCTCCCTCTCTCAAGCAATACGATAAAAACCACAGGCTTCTCGGGACAATCACAGGTATTGCATTTTACGGAGCCACAAATAATAACATTAGAAGACACCACTGTAGCAGCACTTTTATTATTCTCACCGACTACTCCAGTTAATTTACTGGGTAGTAAATGTTGTGCAAACTTAAAGCAAAAATTCTATGTAATGCTAAAGGACTGTATGTAACAATAAGACAGTTCTTACAAAGTGCAGAAAAACCCAATAACTTGGACACAGTGTATTGGCTGTTGTGCACAGGCAGGGGAGCTCAACATGCACAGAACTTGTGGGAAGAATGGATTCTACAATGACGACCAGATTGTAAAAGTGCACCTTGCCATTGCACTGTACCATGCACTATGACCAAGAAAGCCATGATGAAGAATATGCACAATTATGGTCAGAAGTAATGAAGAACATAGTCTCTGACATGGTACTAAGAGATATAATCATAGGCACTCCAGGAGCAGCCATCAGTGTACATCTGACTGAACAAATAGAACATTGGCAAAAAGTACCAAACACAGCACCCCACATTTCCTTACTGGTGGGGGAAAAGGCACAATCCAAAAAGTTAGGATTAATGGTCAAGCAAGCAGCTGAAATGACTAAATGGGAACAGACCTCTAATCCATCTGTACATATTTAACAAGATCAAAAGTTTTTGAAAATAACTTTTTCAGGAATAGAAAGAGTGAGGGCAACACACACAGAAATAGATGGGAACATCACATACAAATGTCAGTTAAAATAGATGAAAAAGAATCAGCATTAGAGGAGGAACTGCTGAAAACAATTCCAGAAAAATTATGGACAAGACATTCAACAGATGTAGGATTAGTTAAGTCTGGAGGACAAGCTTTAATAAAAATAAGACCAAATGCAACATTGCCTTATCAAAGACAATACCCATTGACACCTCAAGCTATAGCAGGGATTAAACCTACTATAGATGGCTTACTGGAAGCTGGAGTATTAACTCCTACTAAAAGTCCTTGTAACACTCCTGTATTTCCTGTCAGGAAGCCCAACCCAGATAAATGGAGACTTGTGCACAATTTACGTGCCATAAATCAAATTGTAGAAGCAGAATTGCCAATAGTGCCTGATGCACACACATTGTTGTCCAACATACCAGAAGATACACAGTGGTACACTGTCATAGACTTATGTTCAGCATTCTTTAGTATTCCACTACATCCAGCATCACAATACTTGTTTGCCTTTATGTACGAGGGACGACAGCTGACTAACAATCGCTTACCACAGGGATACTGTGAAAGTCCATCAATATTTAACCGAGTGCTAACTCAAGATCTAGCCTCACTAAACATCAAAAGTACTATTATCCAGTACTGCGATGACCTATTAATTTGTAGCCCAACAAAAGAGCAATGTGAAACAGATTCAATAAGAGTCTTGACAGCTCTAGCTGAAAATGGACATAAAGTTAGCAGAGAAAAGTTGCAATTCTGTAAACAGAAGGTAGAATATCTAGGCATTGTGTTTTCAAGGAACATCAAGCCATATATCTCCTGAACACATAGAAGCAATAATGAAAGCTCCTAAACCACAAACTGTAAAAGAGATGCTATCTTTTCTAGGCATGGTAGGATTTAGTAGAGACTGGATTTGTGACTTTGCACTAAAAACAGCACCCTTGAGAGCAATAATCAAAGTAGCTGGACAAACAAAGAATAGTGCAGTGTTAGAATGGACACCTGAAGCACTGGAAGCATTTGAACAGCTAAAAAGAGAACTTTGTCCAGCACCAGCACTTGCTAGTCCAGAGTATAATAAGCCATATCATTTGTATGTCTCGGACCATGGAGGTTTTGCAACAGGAGTTATGATTCAACAACAAGGGCCTAGTAAACAACCAATTGCTTATTATAGTACAGCTCTCGATAATATTGAAAAAGGCATGCCACCCTGCTACCGAGGTGTGGCAGCTGTCGCCTTTGCTTATCAAAAAGCCTCATCAATTACTATGGGACATCCTGTTGTGCTGTACACCACCCACACATTGCATGCACTCCTAACTAGCCCATCGTTTGTAATAACAAATGCTAGAAGAACAGGATATGACGTAATATTCTCTGCACCTGAATTGACCTGAATAAGAAGGTGTCAGACAGTAAATCCAACAGATCGCATGATGACCCCAGCAAAGGGAGATCCCCACGATTGTCATCTTGTGTCAGCAGAATGTCTAAAGACACGTCAAGATTTAGAGAATCAACCTCTGTCACACCCAGATTGTATATTCTTTGTAGATGGGTCATGTTTTAGAGATGGGGATAGCAATAAAGCAGGTTACGCAATAGTAACACCAGACCTAGATGGAAAGGCGTTCAGAGTAGTGCAAGCTGAACATGTGCCACAACCCTGTTCAGCCCAGCTAGCTGAGTTAGTCGCTTTGACAGGCGCCTGTAAGCTATCAGAAGAAAAAGCATGTACAATATACACTGACTCAGCTTATGCATATGGAATATGCCATTTGTATGGCCCCATATGGGCACAAAGAGGCCACAAAAGAGCAGATGGAACACCAGTAATGCATGGAGAAGCGATTTCAGACTTGCTAGATGCAATGAAACTACCATCCAGATTAGCTATAGTAAAATGTGCAGCACATAAGAAAGATGGAACGTTTGTTAGTGACGAAAATGAAGCAGCAGATGAAGCAGCTAAGAAAGCAACGTAAACCAGGCAAACATAATGCCAGAATCTGCAGCACAACCAGACAATGAACCAAGTTCACCAGCATCAAGTTCAAGCTCGAGTTCAAGTTCAAGTTCAAACTGAAGTTTAAGCTCAAATTCAAACTCAAGCTCAAATTAAAGCAGAATCTGAAGAAAGATTAGTACTTGTACCAGAAGATTACGCACCACCAGCACCAGATTTATCCTCACTTGCAGACATGCAGGCAGCAGCATCAGGTGAAGAGATTCATAAATGGTTAGCAAGAGGAGCAACAAAAGATGAACTGATGACACTGAAGAGTCTCAACAAGCAGGACCTTCAGGTTTGCAATCAGGTTCTCAGGAGAGTGACACAAGGCCCAGGCAACAAGCACCAGATCCTTATGGGTACACTGAAGGGTTACCATGGGTAGAAGAACAAGAAGAACAAGAAGGAGAACAAGGGTACTGACCGGAGTGGCCCCAAGAAGATATACAAGATTGGGAAGCAGAGCTTGAAGAAGAGGAAACAGAAGCAGAACAAGGAGGACCATCTCTCAGAACAAGAGCCCAAGTTAGACAGCGACAGACGTGCCAGAATTGAAACAGCGCATAGACAGTCAGAAGAGGATCCCGCACCTAGAGTTGTAGAATACTCAGATAGTGATTAAATCAATTAGAAGTTAACGCTGTCTCAGATAGTGATTAAATTATTTAAACCAACTACAGTTGAAAGAACATACCCAACAAAATACACTCCAAGAAAAGTATTGTGTAGGTTATTTGGCCATAGTCCCACGTGTCACCGTCGTGATCCAAATTGAGAAACCACCCCCTTATTGCCTCCTTATTGCATATGGTACAGATGACAGCATTAGATGGATTATTAGAGGCTGTACCAAAATCCAACGGTTGGTGCACATTTGAGAATTCAATAGAAGGCGAAATTAGAGGAGTATGTGTTTCACTAGCAGGATGGAAGGGATGCTATGCAAAAGCACCCGACCAGCCCAAAATAACAGATATTGAATCAGCAACATATGTAACAATAATTCCACAGATAACAAAGAAACCACCCAGAAATCAAACAGGATCTGACCAGACATGGAAAAATGACATGTTCTTCCAATGGTTGAAATTTACAGCTGAGTCCGTAACCACGCGAGCCTGCATCATGTGTCATGACAGAAGCAATAGGCTCCCACGTGAATAACTGGGGTGGTTCTTGTGCTCCAGTACTATTAGAGGGAGACTTGATTGTAATAGGACTATATGGCAAGAAACATAGATGGAATAAACGTAAAGACAAGTTTGTGAAAATGATTGGAGAGGAAATATCGGCATGGAAAGAATTTGATAGAGATGGAGGACTATCAGTAACCTGGGATGGTATTCCAGTTGGTGTACCAACTGATCATGAGGCTATAAACAGGGTAGGAGGAGCATTCACGACAATCTTCTTGCCATGGGTTCAAATTTCAAAAAATGCTAGGTGGATCAATCTACTTTATTACAATCAACAAAGATTTTGGAATCATACTTTAGGAGTCTTAGGACTGGTTCAGGAACAATTGGATAAAAATACATTAATGACTACACAGAATAGATTCGTCCTGGACACGATGTTGGCATCTCAAGGAGGAGTGTGCGCCTTAAATGGAGAAGAATGTTGTACATACATTCCGAGACACACAGGTCCGGATGGTAACATAACTAAGCTTTTATGAGCCATGAGGGACATGAGTGATGAAAATGTTAAGATTATTCAAGACGTACAGAGGAATAATGCGTGGACTTCCTGGTTTGATTGGTTGAATCCTTCATATTGGTATGGACTACTTGTGAAACTAGGGAAAATTATTCTGATAGTACTAGGAACTCTGCTCATATTGTCATGCTGCATTATCCCCCTGGCGAGAGCAAGCATTCAAAGAATGGTGGGACAATATACAATGACTGTGGAATATCACGAACGAAGACCACCAGATGAGGACTGGGAGGAAGACTCCATTTACATGGAGATGAAGTGAACAGAAATGATTAGCGCTACTGCACAAAGAACAAAAATGACTATATATTCATTAATAGCATGTATACAGAGATTATTTAGCATAGTTTAATCAAACACATTTAATCTTTTTAATCTATTAAACTATATCAGAGAAAAAGTAGTATTAGCAGAAGAAATATGTTTTGTGTGTTTTTGTTGTATTCTTGTCTTGTCTTAGTGATACACGTATGTATGCAAGATGGAATTGGTACTTGACCCACGATGGATAGTTTCCTGTACAGTCTGCCGTGATGCATGGAAGGAGGTTCTGGAACGGACCCCAACGAGAAGATGGGCAGATCTGAGACACAATCTTGTTGACTGGTTTCCTCACCGCCCGATGGGGAATAAGAAGTTCATCGCAATGGCCAATGTCTTGACAAGAGACTTCAAATGGATCAAGTCAAGGAAACGTTCGACCTGGACATACGCAGAGGACTTTGTCTGGTAACAACTTCATATCAGCTTGGAAGACACCTGAAACTAGGCCTCTATAGAGGTATTGGGATTGAAGAAAATTGGGTTGGATATGATATCTGTGGGGTAATTGAGTTTGACGATGTATACATGGCAGCAGATAAGACCATAACTAAAGTAATGTTGGGAGATGACATTTTATAGCCAGATACACCAACCTCTTTGCAACATGCGCTGGACACTTTAAAATCAGTCTGAGTACTGACACCTCTTAGACCGATAGGCCTTAAGATAGGCTGGGCTGGAGTACTAGACTCTGGTCGCACAGGCCTGAAAGAATGTAAAGGGGAGCTATTTTCCTCCGGACGCGGCCTCTTAAAAGGACTAGGCCCGGAGTCATCCTTCCTGACATAAGTAAGACCGTTAGTGTGTAGAAAATGTGTCAATGATCCATCAGACTCATTTTGGCAAAAACTCACTGAGGCTCGGAACAGGTTCAGTAGGAGTGTAATCCTCAAAGGAGTTATGCACTGGACTGTCCTGGCTGTCCGAGTCGTCCAAAGGGATGTATTCAGTGCTTGGGCAGTTGCGCTTAGCTATAACAATAAAATAAAATACTTAAATACAACAAAGTAGGAAATTTGTTACATTTGTTACATTTGTTACATTAAAATGAGTGCGAGAAAGATGCTTACCCATGGCCTGTCTGTTGAGAACTGTAGAGTAACTTGGAAGAACTAAGAATATATAGTAAAATAAGCGCCGCCCCTATATTTTTTAAAAACGAACAAACTTAGGGTAAATATAATGGAAAATAATTTGTAAGAAAAATAGATTATAATGGGGAAAAGATATGGAGTCAGATGACGAGGTATATGATGTAAGCAAACAAGATAAAAGAAAATGTAATTACAATGGGTGACAATATTTGGAAAAAGTTGGATTACAATGGGTTAATAATTTGATATGAATTAAGAAAAAAAATACAGGGGAGGGGGCTAGGTGAGCGCTCCTCCCCTTGCAAACTGTATAACTGTATACTGTCACAGTACAATTCAGTCAGATTTTGGTTTTACATCCTAGGCATTGCTAAGCTGGCTCACTTGGTTTTATTGCTGCAATAAATCCTGCCTTACTTCATCCAGATCTTCAAGGAGTCCTGAGTCTTTCTTTGGTTCTTTTTTAAGTTAAAGTTTTTGTATAATATTTGTAATTAAGGCAACTGTAAATTGTGTAAGAGAGAAATCTCCCACAATCTCTTTGGCCCAGTTTGGTAGCGATTGTATAATTTCCCTAGGAGGAGTATATCAAAATCCATTGGGTGCGTTTTTGCGAACGAGTTGTTCGACTCGATGAGCTCTAAATGTCTACCGGGTTTCGTGTTCCTACGCGAAAGTGTGTGTAGAGAGGCCCTTGGGGCCCCAGGCCACGAGACTCTCAGGCATCCTGATGGCAGCAAATTCTAACCTGTCTGCCAAGTTTCATGAGTTCTTGAGCACGTTAAGACCCCCGAAATGTCCAAAAGTGTGGAAAAAAAATCCTTAGGAAAACAAGAGGGCCCCTCACACACTATGACAACATAGGGCTGATGTCATAGTGCTTGGACCCTAATTCACACACACGGTTGCACCGCACAACCTGCACATGTCACACACTATACAGGGCTAATGTCAGTTTGGGCCCTAAATATTTGTTGAATGCGTTAGTGTGTGTGTGTCGTGAAAGAGGAGTGTGTGTGTGTGTGCATCGTGAGTGTAAACATTTGTAATATGGGTGTATGTATGTGTGCATCTGTGGGATGTATGAGTGTGTTTGTGTGTGTGCATGCAGCATGCATGCATGTGTGTGTGTGTGTGTGTGTGCGCGCGCATTAGAGTGCAAGGGTTAGTGTGTGTGAGAGTGAGGAGAGAGGTGTGTGACGTGTAGATGTGTCAGTCTGTGTGTGACGAGTAAATGTGCTTGTGTTTGTGCTTGTTTGTGTGTATGGTGTGTCTGTGTGTATTAACATTAGTGATGTGTGTGTTAACATTTGTGATGTGTATGTGTGTACAATAGGCCGCAGGTGCTGGAAGAAAAGCCTCACTCTATGATGTTCCTGAATGTGATGTCACTGAACATGATGTCACAGAAAGTGTCACTGAATATAATGTCACTCAATATAATGCCACACAGAAAGTTATTAATAATTTTTCGGCATACGTTTAAGACATTAGCATGGCTGACCCGTTTGAGATATCAAAAATCCCTCCACAATTTTGCATCCTCAATGTCTTTAGATCTCTTTGGCCCAGTTTGGTAGCGATTGTATAATTTACCTAGGAGGAGTATATCAAAAACCATCGGGTGCGTTTTTGCAAATGACCCAAAATAACCGGCCTCCTGTTGAGTTTAGCCCAGGACATGCAGTGCGAAAGTTGTTCGGCTCGATGAGCTCTAAATGGGCCACGAGACTCTCAGGCATCCTGATGGCAGCAGATTCCAACCTGTCTGCCAAGTTTCATGAGTTTTTGAGCATGTTAAAAAGTCCAAAAGGCAGGGAAAAAAATCCTTAGGAAAACAAGAGGGTCCTGCGCACCTTATAGTGCTTGACCCCTAACAAGTTCATTCTTTCAACAGTCATACATCATTTTCTAGGAACTCAAACATATTTATGACATTTTTATTATTGTTTAATGTGCCATCCAATTTGTTTAGACAAATTCTCAACAAAAAGAAAAGGAAGGATTTAAAAAAAGTTTTTTTTAATACCTTAATTTAAAGTATAACAATTTAGAGTGAAATAACATGAAAACATTTAAAAAAGTAAGAGTTTTCAAACAAAGAATACAATAATAATAATTTTAAAAAAGTATGACTACGAATATGTTTAGTTAAATATGAAATAAGAATATAACAATAAAATATATATGAATATAGAAAAAACGTTTTGTTCATAGTCTATTGAAGAAAATAATGAGGGCTCCTTCTGCAAGCGGTGAGCAGGGACAGAAGAGATGCACCAAATCCATGGGGAAATGGTGGCGTATGGACGTCCGCATCCCCCAAGGAGGCCTGAGTACTTCTGATGAAGAATCAGCCTGTGGACAGTGTGAGGTAATGTTTCTGTAGTGGAGAGACACAGCGATCAGGACCCCAGCATCCTAGCAATGGGTGTGCCCCAATGTCTAGGTATAGGCTTTTACATGTGGGTGAACACTAAGCATGGAGCTTTAGCTTGTTGTTTGCTTTATGTGTGGTACCACGTTCAAGTAGGTTTTTATTTTCATTTCAACCATATACAGGTTAGTACACAGTGAAACAAAACAACGTTCCTCCATGACCAAGGTCCTACAAACAACATTAACAACATAAATGAGCAACAACTAACTAGCTAACTAATCAACTAGCTGAGACAAGATAGATCGACATATTTAAGTTAACTGAAATTTAAGTTCTATACTAAAAAAAACAGAAAACATTAAGCGCTCTTGCAAATTTGTGTGTCACAAGAGTGACAACGCGACAACATGACACATTTCAATACTTCGTGGTGATGCCGTAATGAGTTGAGGTAGTGGGAGGAGAAACAGGACACATTCCTTTGAAGTAGCAGCAATGAGCAATGTTGGTGGCTTTACAGATGCAGCGTGTGGTTTAGATGTCTTCGATAGAAGGAAGAGAGACCTCTGTGATCTTTTGTTTTAGCAACGTTCATCAACAGGTTGTTGTTCCTACACCAGTCCGTTAGCCTCTGCACTTCCTCTCTGTGTGCCTACTCATGGTTCTTGCTGTTGAGCCCCACATTTTCTCACGATCGTCATGTTGTTCTGCATGTCGAAGTGAGGGTAGAAGCTGTTCAGTGCATCTGGAAGGGAGCCGTCACTGTTACAGGCAGGTGATGATGTCCTTTAGTTGGTTATGGTTTGTGTACCCTGCCACATGCGCCATATATCACCACTGTCCCTGAAGTGGTTGAGGATTCTCTTGCCGTGTGCATGCTTTGCTGTTCTTAGGGCCACCTTGTCCCCCGCTGTGATGGATGAGACTTGTGTCTTCAGAACTGCAGGCACCTCCACATCCATGGTTTCTGGATGGTTGTGAGATGAGGTTCTTGGAGACAGTGACATGATCGGTTGCACTTGTTGATGTAGCTGGTTGCTGATGACGTGTACTCCTCCAAGTCAGTGAAGTTGCTGTAAGTTGCAGCCTTCCTAAACAGTGTTCTCAAAACAGTCCTGAAGAGCAGAGATGGTTTCATTATAAATAAATGTTCAAAATATTACTGTTATTGTGTCACAGAGTGTAGTTTTAAGAGTTGTTTAGGCCAGAATGCATGTGTGTACAGCTCAAAACCTCCATCTGTTATTAAAGATAGAGTCTATTTAACGTTTTCGGAGATTTGAACTTCAGACACTGCCCATGTACAGTACATGCCTCATGTACCCCGCCCAACACAGCCTCACCTCGGAAAGAACTTCTGAAAACTACCGCTGGCTGTGTGAAAAAAACAGCAGAGATATTTTATTTTGGGTATTTATAACTGGTAATCTTTGGTATAATATGGTTATAGTATAATATATCGCACCTACTCTATGTGACGCATCCTGTACTCTGCATTCCAGACTCTTTGGTGGAGGCATGTTTGATGTTTGAAGACCTGCAGTGCTTCAGACCTCTTCTTAAATTTGTGCAAATTTCTTTTTTGATTTTCTCCCTAATTTAGTCGTGTCCAATTCCTCCCCGTCACTAGGGGGCTCCCACATTAAGGCTACTACTATCACTCAGCCGGGAGGGCGAAGACTATCATGTGTTTCCTCCGAACCGCTCACTCACGAACTCCAAGCTCAGTGGCCCGAGCACAACTCCTCGCAGGAGAACCTTTCTCTGAATATGCCATTTTAACGGGGTTGGGGCTAAGAAACACACACCTCAGTTTATTAATCCACACATTTGGTTTAGGTTTAGCATTCAGTGCACAACGTTTGTTCGGTTTGTATATCTGTTATAAATTATAATACTCAGAAAGACCTTTGGTGAAAAGTGACTTTTTTCAGCAGAGCCTCTGTTTCGCTGAATAACCCATGACTTTTCATTAACATGTAAAACCTATTGACACCTCTCAGGTGACACACACACACTCTCTCTCTCTCTCTCTCTCTCTCTCTCTCTCAGATCACAGCATGCAGACCAAACGTAATCAGCACGTCCCTCCCCCCAAAAAGCACAGCAATGAGCATTTATTTACATTTCAAGTCAAGTCAAGTCAAGCCAAGTAGGCTTTTATTGTCATTCCAACCATATAGTTAGTACACAGTGAAACGAAACAACATTCCTCCAGGACCAAGGTGCTACATACATGCAACAACATAAATTTACAACACAAATTTTTACATTTTTATGTTAACCTAAAAGAACTATCAAATTTTTATACAAAAATACACAATAGACAAAGTGTACATGCAGACACAACCATGTAACACATAACAGTAGTTTTTTTTTCTTTTTTCTTTTTTTTGGATGAAGTATGAATTGAGGTAGTGGGAAGAGCAACAGTAAACAGTTTACATTTTGACAAGAATATCGTGTGCAAATAGCAGTGAAATAAATATTGTGCAAAAATTGCAAAGAGCAACACAGGTAGGTAGGTATGAGTAGATTCAGATAGATGTATATCAGTGTGATTGTGCATGTGTGTTTATCAGTTCAGTCCAGATGTTATTTAGTTCGTCTGAGTGATTTGTGTGTGTGTTTGTATGTGTGTTTGTGTGTGTGTTTATCAGTCCAGTCTCTTTGTGTTGAGGAGACAGATGGCTTGCGGATAAAAACTGTTACACAGTCTGGATGTGAGTGCCCGAATGCTTCAGTACCTTTTTCCAGATGGCAGGAGGGTGAAGAGTGAGTGTGATGGATTTGTCCGGTCAGCTACAATGCTGGTGGCTTTTCGGATGCAGCGTGTGGTGTAAATGTCTTCGATAGAAGGGAGAACAGAGTTGTTTACATAAATCACTGATCAATAACTCATGATAAATACATTTAAACAATTTTTTCATACTGATGAACCTGTTTTACATGGAAAGGCTTATCACTAAACGATTTACCCTGACAAAGCCATATAAGAAGAGTTGCAGCTTGCAAACCTAAAATAGATGCAGGATTATTATTTATAATCTAAATAAAAATGTTTTTATAAACATGGGCTATTGTTTACTTACATTATTTGTTAATTGAATTTAAATAAGGTTTGGGCTATGGGATGTTGAGCATCGGCCTCTTCTAAATTTCCTACATAGTCTAATCAGCGCTCAACCGCACGCATAAAGTTTTCAATGCTCACCGGCAGACGTAGTCTAATGATTATGAACACGTCGGAGAAAAACAGCAAGGAGACTGACTCTGACCATTTTAATAATTCATTAATGAATTAGTGATTTCTTTGTTATCGACTGTAGCGATGAATGTAATCATGTCATCTTCGCAGCAGTAGATGCGCATATAATTCACGTTTAATGCAAATCACATAATCTGAAATGTCACACACGCAGCAGAACGGGGTGAATCCAGGCATGGATAATGACTGTAACGTGATCTGGGGGGGCGTGGTCGGGAAGCGTAGCAAGTGTTGAATGGGCTTGAAGCGAGACGGCGTAGTTGGGACACGTGGAAGGTCGGGTTGATTCGCCGCATGGTTGAGGGGAGCAAGAGCTTGATAGCGCAGGGGTTGATAACCTTGGTGATCGTGAAAGGGCCTACATAGCAGGGGGAAAGTTTCCGAGAGATGGTTTTGAGAGGAAGGTCCCTGGTGGAGGACATAACCCTTTGTCCTATTTTATATTTCGGGGCCTGGGAGCATTTGCGGTCTGCTTGTTCTTTGTAGGAATTGCTGAGTCATAACAGGGTGTTCCTGGCTTGGGCCCAGGTTCTCTTACACCGGCAGACAAAAGCTTGGGCGGACGGCACGCTGACCTCCTGCTCCTGAGATGGGAACAAGGGTGATTGGTATCCCATGCAGCACTGGAAAGGTGACAGACCGGTAGATGATGAGGCCTGGGAATTGTGGGCATACTAAACTCAAGGTAGGAACTCGCTCCAGGAGATAACATCTTTAGTGGCCATACACCTCAGGGCAATCTCGAGGGACTGATTCTTCCTCTCAGGCTGACCATTAGATTGAGGGTGGAAACCAGATGACAGGCTGGGAGTGGCCCCAATCAGCTTACAGAAGGCCTTCCAAAACTGAGAGGTGAACTGTGGGCTCCGATCTGAGACAATGTCCATAGGCAGACCATGGAGCTTGAACACGTGGTTAATCATGAGCTCGGCAGTTTCCTTGGCAGATGGGAGTCTTGGTAGGGGAATGAAGTGGGCAGCTTTCTAGAACCGGTCCACCACGGTCATGATGCAGGTGTGGCTGGCGGAGGATGGTAGCCCAGGGACGAAGTCCAGGGCAATGTTGGACCAGGGGCAGTGAGGGATGGGCAGAGGTCTAAGGAGGCCGGCAGGTGCTGTGTTGACATGTTTGGACCTCATGCAAACATCACATGCTGAAACAAAGCTAGAGACGTCTTCCTTGAGGGTGGACCACCAAAACCGCTGCTGGGCTAGCGCCAGGGTTCTGGCAGAGCCAGGGTGGCAGGAGAGTTTCGAGCTGTGGGCCCACTCCAGGACCTGAGAACGCAGAGCGAGGAGAACAAAGAGGCGGTTAGAAGGCACGTTGCTTGGGCCTGGTTCATGAGAAAGAGCTTGCTTGACTCTACTTTCAATGTGAAGCTCGGCCACGGCAAGCAAACAGGAGGGCGGCAAAATAGTTTCACATGCAGCAGGGTCTTGTGTAGTCATAAATTGTCTCGACAGAGCGTCTGGCTTGGTGTTTTTAGATCCTGGTCGGTAGGAGAGGATAAAATTGCACCTTACAAAGAAGAGGGACCACCTGGCCTGGCGGGAGTTGAGCCTCTTGGCGCTAGATACTCGAGGTTCTTGTGGTCAGTCCACACTAGGAAGGGGACCTCCGTTCCTTCTAGCCAGTGTCTCCATTCCTTCAGAGCTAGCTTAATGGCTGAGAGTTCTCGGTCTCCGATGCCATAATTACTTTCAGCAGGAGTTAGACGGTGGGAGAAAAATGAGCAGGGGTGCAGTTTATTATCCAGGTTGGATCTTTGTGAGAGAACGCCTCCGACTCCCGTTCTGGAGGCGTCAACTTCCACGATGAACTGGCGTGACGGGTCAGGGATGGTGAGGATAGGAGCAGAGGTGAACCACTTCTTAAGTTTGCTGAAGGCCTCCTCAGATTTTAGATTCCAGCAGAAGTGTTTTGGTAGAGGTGAGGGCTGTTAGAGAAGCAGCATTTGAGCTGTAGCCTCGGATAAACTGACGATAGAAGTTGGCGAAGCCTAAGAAGCTTTGTAGCTCTTGTCGTGAGGTAGGAGTCGGCCACCTAGTGATGGCTTGGAGCTTGGCAGGTTCCATCTCGATGCCTCTGGGGCTGATGAGGAACATGGTAGATGTGGTGTGGAACTCGCATTTCTCAGCTTTGACAAACAGGTTGTTCTCCAGCAGCCTCTGCAGCACCTGCCGAACATGGTGTTGGTGTTCCTCTGGGTCCTGAGAGAAAATCAGGATGTCGTCGAGATATACGAATACTGAGATATTGAGGAGATCCCTGAGAACATCATTGATTAGGGACTGAAAAACTCCGGGGGCATTCGTAAGTCCAAATGGAACCACCAGGTATTCGTAATGGGGTATTGAAAGCTGTCTTCCATTCGTCCCCCTCCCGAAGTTGGACGAGATGATATGCATTGCGCAGGTCGAGCTTGGTGAAGTATCTGGCCCCCTGAAGAAGTTCGAAGGCGGTTGACATTCAATGCACGGATGAAGGGAACCATCTTTTTTGGCCACAAAGAAGAACCCAGCCCCTGCCGGAGAAGAGGAAGGGCGGATAATACCTGCAGCGAGGGATTCTGCGATGTACTGGTCCATGGTTTGGCGTTCTTTGGATGACAGGGAGTATAGACGGCCCTTGGGGGGAGTGTTGCCTGGTAGCAGGTCGATGACACAGTCGTATGGGCGGTGGGGGGGAAGGGATACCGCACGCGATTTGCTGAAAACTGCCTTGAGATCATGGTATTCTGGAGGGACACGGGTGAGGTCCGGTGGCTCTACCGCAGGGGCGGGATGGAGGCATGGCTTGGTGGCAGCTCATAAACATGATGAGGAACAAGCGGGACTCCAGGCTATGATCGAGTTCCTGGCCCAATCAATGTGTGGGTTGTGTTGCGTTAACCAGGGAAGGCCTAGGACGATCGTGGCATGCGATCCTTCCATGATAAACAGCGATGTCCGTTCTGAGTGGTTGCCCGAGACCCTTAGGCCTATGAGAGGGGTTCTGTGAGTGATAGGTGGGAGCGGACTCCTGTCGAGGGCCTGGACCCTCAAATTTGATGCAAATAAGAAACGCCTATATTTAATTTATGTAAATTCTAAATTTGTACTGTAATTAGTGGTGCTTGTGAAGTGAAGCACTACTATTATAATCTCACAGGCTTATTATTATTTCCTTTTATTTATTTTTTATTTTTCTTCTTCTGTACAAAAAATGTCTCTGGTTACTTGGCTGTAACCCTGTTCCCTGATAAAGCGGGAACGAGATGCTGCGTGAAAACGCTATGGGAACATCTTTTTGTTGCCCGGTTGTGAAGCCTGTGCATGTCAAACCCGCCGAATACCTTCGGCTTATAACCTGTGCCAGGCATGACGTCACCGAATAAGGTGCACCTGCAGGTTATAAATAGAAGTGAACCGGAAACACCCTCAGGTCAATTTTGTCTGAAGGACATCCAGGCACGCCAGCAGTGCGGCATTGGAATGCAGCATCTTGTTCCCGCTTTATCAGGGAACAGGGATACAGCCAAGTAACCCGAGACGTTCCCTTTCAAAAGCTACACTCAATGCTGCATGAAAACGCTATGGGAACGAGAATACCAACGCCGCCGCACTGCAAGTGTCTGGACCACCAGGTTGTGTAGCGTGTGCGCACAAGCCGAGGAGGTCTCAGACCTAGCTCTGGGATGCTTACTGAAGGATCCGTGAACCCGGAGTAGCATTGACATCCAGACTATAAAATCTAACAAACGTGTGTGGAGAGGACCAGCCCGCCGCATCACACACCTGCTGCAGGGGGACACCTCTTGCCAAGGCAATCGATGAGGCAATCCCCCTGGTTGAGTGAGCCCTGATTCCCAGAGGCGAAGTGTGACCACGCACCTCATAGGCTAGGGCAATGGCATCTCTCACCCAGTGTGACAGAGTCTGTCTAGTGGCAGCCGCCCCCCAGTTGCGGCCCCCATGGCAAATAAAGAGCTGCTTTGACTTACGCCACTGGCTAGTGCAGTGGACGTAGATCCTAAGAGTATGTACTGGACACAGTAAGTGAAGTCTCTCCTGCTCCGGAGCTGTGAAAGGCGGAGGACAGAAGGCTTCGAGCACAACTGGGTGCATGGTCGAGAATGGAACCTTGGGAAGATAGTTCGGGTGAGGATGCAGGATAGCTTTGACTAGCCCAGGGGCAAAGTCTAGGCAGGATGGGGAGACTGACAGAGCCTGCAGATCCCCAATCATCTTCAAAGAAGTAATAGCAATAAGAAAAACCACCTTAAGAGACAGAAGCCTGACAGGCGCTGACTCTAGTGGTTCGAAAG
>JAAGKR010010216.1:0-23571 GCA_011419295.1 Clarias macrocephalus | reverse complement strand
AGAGAGAGAGAGAGAGAGAGAGAGAGAGAGAGAGACGAGGGGTCAATAAAAAAATATCCAATATCCAAGAGCTAAAATACCAGAAATAAATTGTTTCTTAAATGTCTATTTAAATTATACTATAGAATAAAAAGATGCATTACTTTTTTTGTATATTCTCTTTACAATACCAATAGTTTACATGGTGAATATGCATAACTATGTATATATAATAACTATTATTATTATTATAATAACATAGAATGAAAAAAACATAGCACTTTGGATATTAAATAAACTTCACCTCCTGTATAAATTTCTGGACATATTTTTAATCTGAAACATGTTCCACATAAAGCAATAGCCAGCCTTTCACGAGAGCTTCTCCAGTCCACTCATATCCACTCTTTCAATCCCTGCCAGCCCAAACTGGCAGTATTGACAGCTCCGACCTTGAGGACAATCAATGCCACCCCTGCACGCCCCGAGTGCCATGCATGCACGGAGCTGTGTCCGGGCGCCCCTGTTCATTCAGGACGCCAAACTGGAGATGAGTTACTCACAAAACTCATAGATGAAACCATACAGGCGATACCAAATCAAAAGTCATATGGAGTGTAATGTTGAAATGAGGATATACAGTAGACAGTAGACAGGGCACTCACCTCTAAAGGGAGGGAGATCCATGGTACAAGAAAAAGTACTTTTAATTATTTATTTATTTTAATTTTTTTGCTCTTTCCTCTGATCAGGTTTAGAGATTTCTTTTCTTCTTTTTTTTTCTTTCTAAAGGTCCCAAACACAATCAGACGAGTAGTCAGTCCCCTTCTTCAGTCCTCAGCACTTAATCATTCCCCAAGGAGCCCACTGAGAGGCTCGGACGAAAGGAAAACATGCACAGACAACACTCCAAAAAAGAAAAGAAAAAAAAAAGTAAGGATTCTCCCAAGGAAAGAGGGTAAAATGTCATGCTAAAATATCCCAATTAGAAAAAAAAGAGTTCCTGGGGGCAAAAACGGACAAGGAAAGCAGGGATTGCAACACTTCCACGTGAAGCTGGAGATCTGCAGTTCATCTGTTCTCAGTATGAGCTGAAAGCATGAGCGCTGGATCGTCTCACTTGCACTCTCTCTCTCTCTCTCTCTCTCTGTGCTTCCTGCTTTTGCACTCATCCATTCACTCTGTGTGCCTCTGTATGTCAGTGAGTGAGGGTGACACAAACAACGAGGGAGGGAGAGAGAGAGAGAGAGAGAGAGAGAGAGAGAGAGAGAGAGAGAGAGAGAGGGTGGGAAACAGAGCAGGGTGGAGGGGGAGGGGTTGGCGGATATGAATAGTAGATAAAGGCAGGGCTGGCGTGGGGTAGGAGGGGTAGGAGGGCTGCTGCTGCTGCTGCTGGTGGTGGTGGTGGTGGTATGGGGCGGGGGGGGGGTAACTTGCTGGAGATAGTTAATGGCTAAGTGGCATCATCGGGCTGAAACTGAATCTCTCATTTTGCTCCCCCCCCCCAGGCACTGTTCCATATGATTCCCTGAGCTTAGCCCGGAGTGAGATGGAGAGAGAGAGCGAGAGAGAGAGACGGAGAGGTTAAATACGAGTAGAAGAGACAAGATAACGGATAAAAGCAAAGACATATATGCATGACTCAACAAAAAGTCCGGATAATGATAAAGCTGGAAATTTGTAAACAAGACAAGGCTAGTAAACTTATAAAAAAATAATAATAAAAAGTAGCCGCAACAAACGGCTTGTTATGAACTGTCCGTCGATGCAACTGTGGAAGACATGAATGCATTTCTGACACACTTTACATAACAGAACACAAACCAGTTGCCTGTGATGAACCACGAATGAGTCTATTTTGAACACGGCTTCACCTACGTCAGCTCACGTCACGATACGTTCGAATTCCCGATCGCAACCTGACGTAAAGCCGCGGTCCTTATCGTAATGGTGACGTGTCTGCGGTAAGATTAGCGACTATCGCTTCGCATCTCTTAGAGGAGCCGCTTCATTGATCCCGGGCTACCCCGCTGACGCCGAGATGTGATCATTTCGTAGCGTGATAACACTCTCCAAACATGCCTGGGTGTTGTGCTCGACATTTCATAGTGCTTTGTCTGTCAAACGACAGCAACAATACCATCGCATCAAACCGCCTCACCGGGGGGGGGTCATCTGGAATGCGGTTGTATTTACTGGATGTCCTTTTATTGACAGTACGTAGGAAGGAAGATGTCTCCAAGGTAACAGGACATGTGTGTCTATATATATATATATTTGTGTAACAGTGCAGGAAGAAGGGTGCTTCCTGGCTTCCTGTGGGGGGAAATGGCCAAACAGATCCGCAGAGTGAATCAGGTTTCTGTGTCCTGTGCAAACTCAACTTAAAGTACTCGACTGCATGACACACAAGCTTAAATCCTGTAACTTTTTTATTTTTTCAGTCAAAAGATTTGACAAGTAATATAAAAAACAGGCAGGTTTTAAAACAGTGGCTTAGTGGTTGGTTGTTAATAGTAGCACGGTAACGTCGCTTTGTTCCTTTCAAGGACCGGAGGTTTGAACCTCACCTTATGGTCTGCATGTTCTCCACATGGTTGGTAAGTTTCCTCCAACAGTCCAAAGAAATCATTTATGTTTCCAAATGGTGGTATAGGGTTGCATGCTTGTGCCCTGCGATGGATTAATATTCAGGGTGCTGAATTTGATAAATGGATCAATGAAAGAATGGATGGGATTAAAGCAGGATCTGTGGATCACCAGAAGTCTGCATGGCCTTCTAAAGTAATAAGGGCTAAACACTGCTTCCAGAATGTTCTCCATTTGAACAAAAATGACTTTACACGGACGCAACGTTGCAAAGTGATCAAAGGGAAGAACCAGGTCCTCTTGATGAAATGATTACTCAAATTATGGTTATTATCAGGTTTATTTCGTTCTGCAGGGAATCGTACCCTCTTAGGATCTACAAGGTGTGTTTGAGTCAAACCGGGACCGATGTAAAACCGATTAACATCTACAGAAGACCTCTAGCACAGTATGTTGATGAGACTCTTAGCCACAGTAAAATATGTGAACTCGGACGTTCGTCAGTGGAAGCGATCCCGGCCGAGGTGGCTCGGAGCCCAGCGCAGTCGCGGACGTCGTGGGCATTCAGCGATCCGGATCCTGATCTGGAAAATCAACAGATAACTTGTCACCAACTTGCGAAAGAGACGCATCTGTCTGCGGGAACTGCACACACAATTATTCACCAACACCACTTGCACGTTACAGGAACTTAGCTGGGAGTTTCTGGACGTCCCCCGGTACAGTCCTGACCTCCCACCGAGCCATTTCTACATGTTTGGGGCATTAAAGGAGTTTCATGGGAGGCCAGATGTGATGATCACGTATTGAGTAAACTTTCTACCGTGATGGTGTCCAAGCGCTAGTGACACACTGGGATAAGTGCATTAGTGTGGCCGGGGATTATATAGAGAAATAAAGAGAGTTTTTACTCTCAGAACTGTGTTCTGTTATTCTGCACAACCAAAAGTCCCAGGTTGAATATGTTTTTAGGATTTTTTTTTCTTTTTATGCTGCCTGAATGATGCTAATAAATTCATGCACATACCTTTGACCGTGTCGAAATGCATTCTTGTGTAGACCACGTTTTTCCATGTTTTTTCCCCTCCCCATCTCCCCCCCCCCCCTTTTCCACCACCGTGTCTCAACTGTATTTATTTACTCATCTGTCAGGCAGTGTGTATCAAGAATTGACTGCCTACATCCTGAATCCCCCCCCCCCCACCCCTTGTCTCTCTGACTGTTTTCTTCATTTGCAGAGCTCATGATATGATCTTGATGCCAAACTTTGTTTTTTACAGTCTCTCTATTTCTGCGAAGCTGCATTGTGTACTGTATGTACGTGTGTGAAGGTTTCAGTGGGTTCTGGTATGCATCTGCCCCCTAGGCACTGTGCCCCCTGATACAAACCCCCTAACCCCACTCCACCCCTGATCTCAGAGAGAGAGAGAGAGAGAGAGAGAGAGAGAGAGAGAGGCCAAAGAGGAGGGCAGGAGCCGGACTAAGCCACGGCAGAATCGATGTTAAATGGCCTGGTTAATGACCGGCACACAGCTGACAAAGTCATTCGTTTCTGCCGGCGCTGTTTCATTGGAAGGACCGACTGCGTTCCTTTAACTTTACCAGCGTGATATGTATGTGCTGATATGTATCCTAATAAGCTGGCAGAACTGTTGTAACATGCATGTAGTGACAGTGTAGTGTTGTAGATTCCTGGCTATAGAGTTACAAAACACCCCTTTACCCCCTTTCCTCTCCAAGCTCTGGCCTCCTGCTCTTCCTGATTCCTAGAAGGAATAGAAGAGAACTTGCCCAAAATCCCACACACTCACGCTGGCTTACTCTTCCAAACAAGCAGTCAAGCTCTCCCTCATCCTCTTCCTCTGTACCACTGAGCTACATAAACACCACCATCTGCATCTGATCAAAATTAACGCTGCATCCCCCCCCCCCACCCCCCCACTCTCTACACCCACCCAGTGCACTCAGGCACCCCCCCCCCCTCCACCCCCACACATGCACGCATACCGCATACACACACGCTGCCTATTTGCCACGCTCTCTCTTTTTCTGTCGTTCTCATTCAACCTACACAGTCTGATCCTGAACACACACCCATCATCACAACTCATGACAAATCATGCATCATCAGGACACATATACAAAACTCACAGACATAAAGAGCTATACAGACCAACACACACACACACGCACCCAAAACGAACAACCAACCGTCACGCCTTGGCGTAATTGTTGCTGTTACTTTGGGGCTGAAGTATGCGTGTTCCATTAAGTGAGAGAAGTGAGCCGATTGGCCGAGCTCGTGGCCCCTCGGAATAGCCAGCCTGGCCGCCAGCCAGCAGCTCATTTCCTGCCGGCCTGAGAGCCTCCAGCCGCTCCCACTGCAAATGCACTTCCTGACTATGTATAAAATTTTTATTAATGGCCAGGAGTGCATCAGCAAGGGAGAGAGAGAGAGAGAGAGAGAGAGAGAGATGAAGTTAGGGGACAGACAGCATTAAGTATGATTGAGGCAGAGAAGAGAACAAAACCATGCGGGCGAGCAAAACCATGCCCTTTTCTAGCGCATCTATAATCCACACCAGATCCAGTCATACGTCACTTTACATTATCGCACAATCAGATAAGGTGAAAAAGGCGGAAGAGACTCTGAACGACGGAGGAGCACAGGAAGCACTTCAAGACACCGACCGTTTCCAATAACACACACACAGCAATCACACACACACACACACACACACACACACACACACACACACAAAGCACAGTATCACAGGACTTCACAGGAGACAGGAGACAACAGTAAGCGCAGAGCGATAAGATTATTCACCTCGACCACTCGAGAGGTCAAAGTCTGACGAGTGGAAAAAGACAAGCAGCAGAGAAACAGACACATGGGAAACGTCAGAGCGAGCCCGAGTCCCCTGTCAGACTGGAGATTGACAATCTCTTTAGAAAGCAGGAGTGAGGGGAGCACGAGAACACGAAGGGGTGGAATGAGGAAGAGATCGGGCTACTGACGGAATACATTGTGCTCGGCTGCCTGAGTGCAGTCTTGATGTTGTGTTGTGTTGTGTTGTGTGTGTCCACAGAGAGCTTCATTGACCCTCAACAGGGGCCCTAGTTATAGAGGTAAAGGGCTCGGCAGGGGCCAGCACAAAAGAGGCGCCCCAGGACTCCCCAAGAATTCCTTTCCAAAAGACGGGGGATGGCAACTCATTCATTCTTACCCATTTCTCCCATTTTCCGAGAAAACCTTCCTTCTTACTTTCTGTTTGATTTCAGCAACGTGACTAGCAGGTCCAAGTTGTGCCTTTCTGCCACAGGACAGCTTCCTGCGAGTAAAGTGCTGTCTAATGGTGAAGCCAAAAGCATGACCGGTGTAATCTAATGAGATGAGGATATGCTGATGTGACAGCGGAATCTGACGGAGGTGATCCGATCAGGCCTCTCGGACAGGAAGTCGTGGGTGTTCTGCTGACATGATATGCGATTATGAATATTAATTATTGAAGTGCAGTGCGGAGCAGAGAAATATGAACCTACAGTAGGAGAGAGACAGCACTTCTTCCAGACCACTCAGTCTCTCACTATCTGTGCTTCTCACTTTCTCCATGAGTGCAGTTTAGATCAAATTCTCCAGCAAGCCTCAAAGCTGACCGCTAGTTATGGATGTAACAGCGGTTTTATGAATTCTTGGGGCAAACCTAGAAATCCCCAAGGCCTCCACCCAAACCCCAGCACTGAACAACTTAGCCCTGTGCTCCCAGCGTGTTGCGTCACCCTTTGGTGCAAACGTTCAGAAAGATGATTATCCTTTACCCTGTCTGGAACCCAAGTTTATCTTTAATGTTAATAATCGCAAGCCTTTACTGCATAACTAAACTACCAGTTCAGCTGCTCAAAACATTACTGTATAATCCAATCTGCAAGCAAAACAGACAGATGTACAGTATGACCAGGAAATCATGAGTTGAAATCCCGAAGATGCCACGGTGATAGAAGAAAAACTAACTGCTCTTTCTGGGTAGTAGGGGCATACCCCGTCTCCCCCATCAATCACAGCCAATCATAGGCATCGGTAAGTTAGCCCTGTGCTTCCAGTGTGTTACGCCACCCTTTGGTGCAACAGTTCAGGAAAAAAAAAATCCCAGCAGATGAAGCATATTTTATCCTTCACCCTGTCTGCATGAAAGAATGGAGCTGTCTGATGGAATGGGACACAATGGTTCAAGATCTTCTTAATTAGTAATCGTTACTATCATGACACACCTGCATGCTTCCCAGAAAGTTCCAGAAAAAAAGATATAATCATAATATATAACATAACTCATGTGTATCCAGAAAAGACAGTTTATTATTTTTAGAGTACACTGTTAATTTGAGTTTTTTTTTTAGCAGAACATTGTGATTTGGATTTGATTCAGTAACACTAACAGTCATCGTCTCAAGCAGCCATATTGTGTGCAAGGATTTAAATATTAAGGGCTACTAAAATGATTTAAACAATTAAAGGACCTCCGAGTGGCGCAGTGGTAAAGTATATCATCCAATTCCTGGGTGACGCTGTAACCTCTCGCAGCCGGAGGTCTAGAGGGAGCTGATTGGCCGAGCTCTGTCAGAGGGGAGGGACGAGAGGTACTTAGTGCTCCCACATTAATCACGGCTCTTTAGCCAATCAGGGGCGTCCGTGAGCTCACGCGAGCAGAAGGAGCGGATAGCGCCGTCCTCCGAGGGTGTGACTCCGCCCCCCAACGGTGCGTGAGCGAGCAGTTCGGAAAGATGCGGTCGGCTGGCGTCACGTGGTTTGGAGGAAACACGTGATAGTCTTCGGCTCTCCCGACTGAGTGGTACAGTAGTAGCTTTAATGTGGAGCCCCCTAGTGACGGGGAGGAATTGGACACGACTAAATTAGGGAGAAAATTGTGGAAAAGGTAATCATAATAAACAAATAAATATTAAATGCTAATTTTTTGCTTGTGTTTTTGATTGTTTAAATAGTGTTCTCCACACACCAGTCCAGTCAGTAGCGGTAAAGCAGAGACTACGTCTCAGAAATCAATAATATTCTTAAGGTTTTTGGTGGAAAATGCAAGCGGGTTGAATTTTCTGAAGAAGCTGTGGCATGTTTTTAAGGAATCCCTCAATTTTAAAGTGTGTATGGTTTGTAAGTTACCTAAATCATTTCAAAAGTGCGAATCGATTCTGAATCGAAAACCGACTCAACAACAGATGGATTAAATTGCATAATCGAGACGGTGGTACCACGGCATAATAACATTAGCAAAAAAAAATTGCCTTGGCATGCAATGCATTTTCAGCATACAAGCGAAACACAGAGTCGAACCGAGAGCCGGCTAAGTTGCGCTTGGTCGTTCAAAACTTGTTTACATCATTGGACGTAGAGACACAAGTTTATATATATTTTTTTGCATTTTGTACAATATTTAGTGATGACTTGAGTCCCAAGAACGTTAGCAAAGGGAAGCGCTCGCAGTCTGGCTTGTAAAACAGGTACCAAAAAAAAAATCATAAATTAAAGTTAAAGTGAGGTTTAATGTCCATTTGTTCACAAATGTTCACATTTTACCTAATTTACATTTCTTTTCTAAATGTTTTAATTGTTTTATATACAGAAATATGATTATAGTGTGTATAGTGTAATTGGTAACATTGGTAATATTTGTGGCTAGAACAGATTTTCTGCATTGACATTATTTCCTTTGGTTAAATGTGTTTTGAGCTGATTACATTTGCATGCCGAGGTACCGCTGTCTTTAGCCATCTTTCTCATAAAGGTAATGAGTGATAATCCCTAATGTTTAAGTATTCTTTACCCCAAGTGATCCATCCCGGTAACTCTCAGCTCTGACCTTTGGAATCACCACGGACGATCGAGTCTCCTTTTCCTCATCCATTTCTATCCACTCAGGTACTTGTTTAGTCGCTTGTCATTTCTGAGCACCATTCAACCTCTGTGTCTCCTTCAGAATGCTTAAAAGTTAAAGGTTTACCTTAAAACTTAACCCTTCCCGCGCTACGTTCTCCCACACCCTCCTCTTCTGACTCTTCCAGCCTCCTTTAGCTGCTGCATCAGATTTTAAACACTGATGCTTGCCTACAAAGCCCCAAAACAGTCCAGCACCCACTTACCTCAACGCACTGGTCACGCTTTGCACTGCACCACGCTCCCGCTGACCCGCAGCCACTATTGGACTCGTCCCACCATCTCTCAGGGTACGAGGAAGACCAGTATCAGGACCCTGTGGCGCAAACTTCCTCTGAACAGCTGACTCACGTCTCAGTCTTCAAACAATGCCTAAAGACCTACTGTACAGTTCCTCTTCCTGAAGTTCTTAAACTAGCTTTCTAATTTTAACAAAAATAACAATCATGTTGTTTTTATGCTTTTCTTACTATATTACCTCACCAGTAGCGTTTTTAGATGCTATTCTTAGTCCATGGCCTACTGAACCAGTATCCACGATGCATTTTATTTATAAAGACTTCAAAGCTCTTCCGTTAAGGACGTATGCCACATGATGTAAATGTAAACTTTTAGAGATCGGGGGAAATTTTTTTTTTTATGTATATATTGTGTGGCAATTCCTGTATCGCCACACTGATTACGAAATCAATTTTTTGAAAAGTAATAAATTAACTGTATATATTTGCATTTGAGGAGGTAAACTGATGCAGTTCCTCTATGATCCAACAGGTGGCGCCCTCTAAACTATTCGCATATCGGCAGGCAGCACAGCATCCCGTGTGGTAGAAGCGAACTATTTGCTGAGTTTGTTTGGAATTGTAATGAAATTTGAAATAAAGATTTATATAGGATCAGGACATTTCTAAAATCTGAATTACTGATAGAATCGCAATATAAATCGAATCTGCACTTAGAATCTGGTATCCTGATTATATTGTATGCCATTTCTGAAGGAAATGTTTCCATAGCGATAGTACGTTATGTCAGTATGCTCTGAGTTACTGTCTAGAAGACTCACCTCCACAAAGTTACCGCTTTTGGGCCCTTGAGCAAGGCCCTTAACCCTGTCTGCTCCAAAACTGGGATGTGTGAAGAATAAAGGTTGATCTTAACTTTTTAAAATGCTCCTTACTGAAACTTTAATAATTGAAAAGCAATCTTTCTAATAATGCACCTAATCTATCTAGGAATCATGTCAGAATGTGAGTCTTGAATAAGGTTTTAGAAATAATATGTTTTAATTACGAACCTTCTGGACCTGTTTTTCTAGCTTCCTTTTTGGTGGCTCCTAAATAGATCACGGTATGCTTATGATAAAATGTACACACCAAAATTTGTTGCATTACCAAATGAGTATGTTTTAGCTTATTAATTAAAACTTTTTTGCAGCTTCAAGAGCAAAGCTTCGCCGAAGCACTGACTGAAAGGCTTGCGCTGGGAGGAGACTCAGGTCGACCAGGTCGTGACTCTATTCATGTTTTAGCCTTTTCTTTAACTTGAGCTATGATTCTGTTAACAATAGAAAGGGGGGGGGGGGGGGTTTAGGTTTCCTAGAAATTAGTCTCTGGGACTGTCCACCCAACAATCCAACCTCTTTTTGGAATTTTCACTCCTAATTAGCTTAAAGATGTGATCACCGGTCAACATGCAACTCGAGTCAAGCACGACTCGATTCTGTTGCCATAAGTCCATATGGTGAACACATGGTCCAACAGTAAGAAGAAGGCCAAAGATGGCTGCATGACAGAAGTGTCTAACTCAAATGTCATATCTTATAAAAGGTTCTAAGATGTGCACCTGGTTAGGAAAGGAAAGGTTTACACCCAGCGTTCTACAACACCATGAGGAAATGTGTCACTTTCATAAGTAGACAGGACACACTCATAGGAGTGGGTGGATAGCAAAGCAAGCATTCTGGAGAACCTGCCAGAATGCTTGCTTTGCTCCCAGGGGCCTGAGTCATGATCTCAAGGTGTGGGGTCTGCTGGGCCACGATGACCTGGGACAGGAGGGCCTGTCTGACTGGTGTGTGAACAAACTGCCTGTCAAGAACATCACGCGAGAGCCATGGTCTCTCTGGACAAAACGAGGCTCAACAATGCCGCATCTGCATCGGATTTAAAGGACTTCATGCTTGCCTACAAAGCCAAAAGCAGACCTCAGAGCAGTCGTCCCACCTTACACTGCACCACACTCTCAGGCACTGCTGCACTCATCCCATCATCTCAAGGGTACGAGAAAGAAGTGCAGTAAAACTCGGTGGAGCGAACTTCCTCTGAACAGCTGACTCGTTCTTTAAACAATGTCCAAAGGCCTACTGTAACTCTTCCTGAAGTTCTTAAATTAGCACTTAACAAAAATAACAATTGTGTTGCTTTTCGCCCTATATTACCTCACCAGCAGAGTTTTTACGCATGAGCTCCGGGGTCATCTGTGAGTCATATGCGGACGCATTCCTGGCCCACATCCTCTATCATGTTGGATGGGAACCATAATAAATGAGTAGTTTGTTTGCCGTTTCCTTGCTGTACAAGTTCCAAATCAAGTGAACCTTCATTTCGTCAATCTCTGGACACACACTGATTCCTTCAGTAGTGACGAAGCTCTTCGAGTCACAAAGTTTCCCGACCGGAGTTTGGTGAACAACTTCCGCAGTGTTCAGCCGATCCTAAACACCACTGTAGCATTTGTCCGTACATCCCAGCTACCCACCGTTCGTATTACCGTAAGCATGTTGATATGCTGTGAACGAGTCTTGCTTCTCCAGCTAAGATCTCTTGAATTTTTTGCTCATATACTGCAGCAACCAGGTTGATGGTGGAAGAGGAGCAGCCACAGGATGGACGTAGCAGGAAATGAGCTTCAGAAAGTCCCTGCAGCCTAATAAACTGTAGTTCATTGAGATTTTAAAATGCTGGAATTCCATTAAACACACGGATGTGGAGGGCACAGTATGTACAATATCACTGCTTTGAAATCCCCCCCCCCCCACCAACAAAAACATGCTGATTATTATTACCACATCTGTGAGCATTTGATGAGGATTTGATTGATGACGTCAAGTTTTGAACCATACATTCTGTTTTCTAATTAATAACCACTTACACCACAGATGTTAATGCTTAGCGTAGCGCTCCATGGTCCCAAAACTACAGAAGTCCTTAGATGGATGGATGGGTGGATGGACACCTCAAATAAAAGCACGTGTATAAGTTAATAATAAGAGGTTGAAAATCGACTAAGTTCTTCCAGTGTACAGTCTAACAGCTTGGTCTGTATATTTTTAGCCATATTTTTCTTGGTGCACTCAGAAGTATAGCATCATTAGCATCACTTACTAGGGTTGCCAGGTTTGAGACAAATTTGCAACTGAATAGAAACACACCAAAAGTGAATAGGGAGCCACTTTCAGTTTGGTTTTTAAAGCAGCCGATGCCAAGAGGAATCATAAATTTCAAATATGTATTCATTCCATATTTTGCTTAATTTAAATGTTTTTTCTAAATATTTTCATAGTTTTTATATGCAAAAATTATAGTAAATAAATGATAGATTATAGTGTTGGAAATTGGTAATATTGGTAATAGTTTTGGATGGCTGGAATGGATCATCTGCATTTACATTATGTCCTATGGGGCAATGCGTTTCACAATACAACATTTTGCTCTAAAAACTCGCCTCTGGAATGGATTATATTTGTATGCTGAGGAAGTGCTGTACTGGTCAGAAGGTCCCAGGTTAAACCCCAGCACCATGTTGCCACTTATGGGCCCTTGAGCAAGGCCCTTAACCCTCAACCTCCCAGAGATAAAAATGTATCCCACTCTGGATACGGTCATCTGCCAAATGGGTAAATGTAAACCTAATCTTGCCATTATATCTTGTTAGAAGTTGTTCTATACATCAAACACACTGGCTTTGAATTGGTTTGCAGAAATATATAAGATTTAATTTGATTTGATAATTAGATAATTAAACCTACAACCTACAAACATATTTTGTAAGAGAAAATATGAGTAAGAGACTAAAAGTCTAAATCTTTTCAGCTATCAAATAAAATAAAATAATTTTAAAAAACGTTTCATTCGATATGGAGCGAAGCCTGTGAACAGTGGGTGCGGTTCGGGAATACACAAAGCACAACATGTGCACATCAAACACACACTGGGGCAGTTTAGAGTTGTCAACCTACCTACTGCCTAGTGCCATGAATAAGTATTAGTGGAAAAATTAAGAAAAACTGACAGAAAGGGGAACGTCTGTAGACACACACACACACAAAGACATTAATAAATACAGTGCGGGTACACGGATGAATGTTGTGTATATGGGTGTGTGTATTGTGGGGGGTGGGGGGGGGTCATTATCATGAAATACAAGATTTACACAGGACAGACAAATACAAAAACACCCACAGACACAAAACAGTCCACCCAGAGCATGACACAGAATAAGGCGAAAACCTACAAAGATCCAACGAGAGACGAGGTCGAAAAACAGAGCAGCTTTACGACTTCCTATGGAGGCTGTATATTCATGAGAAGTAGTGCACTGTTAGACTCGAATGACAGAATGATAATGTGAGTGAGCGAATGAGGGAATGAGAGAGAGAGAGAGAGAGAGAGAGAGAGAGTGTGTCTGTAAACCCAATATCCTCTGTGGTCCCAGGGGCAGTGAGTGCATGGCCAGTGCAGGAAGAGAGAGGCTGCATTATCCACATCAAAGCCCCGAATTATCAGCCATAATCAATGCCTTCCCATTACTAAGCCTGCTCGCCTCTCAACTCTACTCATACACTCCTCTCCCACAGTATAGAGCACAGAGAGAGAGAGAGAGAGAGAGAGAGAGAGAGAGAGGGAGAGAGAGAGAGAGAGGAAGAGCGAGAGCTTGACTAAGCAAACTCAACCTCATCAGAAGAGAAGAGAAATGTAATGATGGGTGGAGCAGGATCGAGAGTTTAGGGTTTGGTGAATGAGCTTCTCGGACAGATGATAAGAACATTTCAGACCAACTGAACATCTCACCGGGCTCCGGGTGCACTTACAAGTACTTAATTACTGCTAAACTGCTTCATTTTGCATAGTTTATCATTATTCTATTATGTACACATGATTTACTTTGGATAAAGTCCACAAAAATGGTCGCCTGGCTGACATTCTGTGAATGAATCAAAATGGTGGCCACCCGTAAGTGCCCTTCCTGACTATAATGACCTCATTCATGCGGATAGCAAAAGCTTAAAGATAAAACAGGAGGGATTTGTCTCCCCCTGGTGGACAAGACGCATAACACAGTTCTGCGCTAGGTGACATATTGTAAGTTGGGTTTTAAAAAAAAGGGCATAAAGTTTATTTTTGTTTATCTTTAGTGCATGTTGGGGGATAATACAAGTACTGGGTTAAGCAACACAATTTTTAAAGGCACATTTGAGTAAATAATCCAACCATCCATCTAGGAACCTCCAATCCAACTAGGTGCCGTGGAGGCCAATGGTAATTACCTTTGTATTAATTCCCATTTTCACAACTGTGGTAGGATCAACATTCACACACGCATTCATACACTACGCGCAATTTGGGAACGGCAATTAGCTTAATTTGCATGTCCTTGGACAGTGGGTGGAAACCAGAGTACCCAGAGGAACGGGGAGAACCTGCAAACTCCACGCACACAGACTCGGGAGTCGGTGGAATTCGAACCCATACTCTGGAGGTGCGAGACGACAGAACTTATCACTACACCACTGTGCTGCCACTAAAGACATCACAGTGAATAAAAAGACACACTCATTTACACATGCCCAACTACACTTTATTTTATGAACACAATAATAAAATTCAAACATTTTTACAAAAAGGCCACGTGTATTTGATACAAAGGAAGCTGAAGCATTACAAAGAGAGAAGAAATGGATTGTGAAAATGGCATCATTGAAAATAAAAACATTATTCTGCCCCCTGGTGGCCATTTTAATCCCATATTAAAGGTAGGCCTGAATTCTTTCCCAGACTGACAGTATAACCACAGCTGTATAATACAGTTATAACATGATGGTGCATAAATTAATATAAAATGTATTAAAATGTATAATAATAAATATAAGCAGACCTAAAATTGTATTTGTTACTTGTAATGTTAATACCATTTAATTAATTTGGATATTTAAAAAATGTATATATAATTTTCTAGATTTGACTACTGGAAAATAACCCCGCATCCATCGGCTCTACACAGCCCCGCCCCTTAACCCTAAAAGGCAAGTCATGTCACCTATGACGGCGGTAGGTCAAAGAAATGAAGTCTGGTCTACCTTATCATTGCTATTGCAGTTCACCTTGCAGGCAGCAGAGGGCAGTGTAAAAACCAGAATAAAACATGAGATTAAGAAGAAGATGGCCGAAGTAAAACAGGCAAAGGAGCCTTCACACGTGACACTGTACCTAATTCAAAAACAGCAGATTTTAGTCTATTAATGCACAAGATCACATTTACCCCGCTGAGAGTAAACCTAAAGACGATGAAGATTCCTAACATCCCTAAATTTTGCCTGATCCTCTTTAAGTGGCTGCTATTTCCTTGCACTACCTGTAACTCTAGTGCACTACAACATTCACCGGCAAACTTCCTCAGGAACGCATGTTACAAAGTGTAGGTGAAAAATAACTAGGCATTAAAAATTGGTGATAAAATCCAGATTTGTAATACAAACTTATTGGAACGAATTGTACACGTACTTTATTACAGGGCAAATCTTTACATTTCGAATGTGACTGGACGGCCACTTCTTCTTGCATCTTTGAATGAGCCTGTGGTCATCAGCTTTGCACGACGATAGTTTATTGTCCCCGGACATAGTGTTGCATTGGAACAATGGAATTCCACACTTCATAGCGTGCTGCTATCGTAGCTCGCTCCTGAACAGTCAAGCGTTCGGCCATCTTTGTTTACATTACACGTGCTGGCTCTCGCGATCGATGCCTGTACTATCGACACGGGAATTTGAAATCTAATTTACTATTGTCTATATAGAGACTGTTTTGACTCCAGTGATACTACAATTTCTATGGCCATTAAATATTGCCTAGTTCAGATCAAACTCGATCAAACTGACCTCTCGTTGTATTTTATTTATCGCACTATTCTACAATCATGGTGTGTGGAAAAGCGTCTCATCATGTTGACTCTTGTGGTTTACAGGGTACCAGAGCACACGGCCACATCAGGTTCTGTTCCTTTCGGACGGAAACAGGAATCTGACAAAACATCGGCCGACGTTTGGTGAAATATGTGCTCAGGGTTGGTTCAAAGTCCCAGAGATCCTCAATCAGAGGTTTTTCTTTTCTTTTTTTTTTTGACGTGAACATTAATGCTCGACCTTCATGCGTTGTGCTGCTGCTACACGACTGCCTGATTGGATACTGAAAAGCTGAAGACGTTCCTAATAAAGTGGCCAGAAAGTGTATGTTGGTGTCTACAGTGTATGTACCATCCTGTGCAAAAGTCTTGAGCTCCCCAAAATTTCATGATATTCAATAAAATTATGTAGATTAAATGAAAGAAATGTTTTACTGTGACAAGCTGCAAAGTGTCTAAAGATGACAGTAACCCAGAGTAAGGATCAAACCAATGATGGAAACTTTTAACATTGTTTTAACATCGACATGTTTAATATCGAACTATTTAATTGCTTGTCTTTATTTCATTAGACACGGCTACAGTATGGTGCCGGGTTTGGATGTTGATTGGTTAATCAGTTAAACATGTGTATTAGCTGCCACATTAGGTTTATTCTAAAAAAAAATTATAATAATAATAATAATAATAAGTAGGAGATTTTCGATTTTAAAAACAAAAAAACGACAACCAAAAATCAACCCTCTCATGCTTTGTTACTGTTCAGTACACCAACAGCCTCTTTAACCCTGAATATTCTAGTCTCTTATTCCTAATACTTATTTAAAAATAGATCATTAACTCACTGCCACATGCAAGCAAAACAAAAAAACGTCTGCTGCTGTTACATAGCAAACGAATCCCATCACCGGTTTGCATTGACACGTATGTACACCGCACCCCGTTCTACAAAGTTCTCCGATACAGAAAATAAAACACGATACAGATACTGATGGGAAAAAAAAAAGTGAAGTCTTTACGTTATACATCTCCACTAGATGGCTACAGAAGCTGCGGAACAGAATGGTGGCTCAAAATAAAGCGTGAAGTGCCCAAGCTACGGGTTTGGATCTAAACGGATTGGTTCGGCGTGTGAATCTGAAGTCCTGTCTGGAGCCACGAACAAAACAAAGACTTTGACAGAGAGATGGGGGAAGGGGGGTGTTGGAGAGGGAGAGAGAGAGAGAGAGAGAGAGAGAGAGAGAGAGGGACGGAGGGAGGTGATCTAGCAGATACTCGCGCAAATTCAGGATCGCACTCGTGATCGTTCCTCTTCCTGTGTCCCGTTCTGCTGCGTCTTTAGGTAGTGTATCCCTAAAGAAAAAAAAGTGATTACTACATGATAAGAACATTCCAGACCAGCTAAAAATCTCATCATACTCTTAGTGCACATAAAATTATCCGTCTTATCGCAAATACAAGTATGTAATTATTTCTAAAGGTTTAAATAAACATTCACATGTGATTAATTTTAGACAGACTCCACGAAAATGGTACCCTGGCTGATATTCTGTCAATGAATCAACATGGTGGCAACCTGTAACTGCCCTTCCTGTCTGTAATGACTTCATTCATGCAGATAGCAAAAGCTCAAGGACAAAACAGGAGGAATTTGTCGCCCTCTGCTGGACAAGAAGCATAACACTGGACAGCATATGGTAGGTTGGGCCAAAAAAATAAACAAAAACAAATTAAATCTAATGATCAAATCATTCATCTTTAGTGTGTGTTTTGAGGTTGAGGTTGTTCATAAGATGATATTTTTTAAAAAAAAAGTGACTATTACATCCTCATAGACATATACTGTAAGTCTAACAGAAATATAATTTTTATCAGCTGCATGTGTCCCAGGAATTGTCTGCTTAAAATGTTCACTATGCTGGAATGCAATCTAAGGTGCTATGGAAAAATATTTGCCCCTTACTGTTTTTTTTTTATGTTTGTTTTGTTTTGGTCACACTTAAATTAACAAATGTTAATATTACACAAAGATAACCGGAGTAAATACAAAAAGTACGTCTGGGACCGTCTTTACGCGTCCTGTATGTTATGTATCGTTCCTTGTTCTCTGGGACCTGCTTTTGTTTCGGGGACATTGCCTTCCTTTTCTGTTTTTATTCCTGTGTGAACAGTGACGTGAGAATAAATTGCAGTCTCAATCTAAATCAACTGCTTGTCTATTCAGATGCGTGATGAAAACAGACTCAGGCCATCTTATACGCATGCCGTATGCGCAAATGCGCGCACACACACACACACACACACACACACACACACACACACACACCATGTTAAAGTGAAAGATCAACATGGAAACATAAACATGAAACACGGCACAGATGTAAGGCGGATCGACACGCCTTGTTTACACTGAGCTTCGTACTGGTGCCGCTAATAAGAGCTTCTGTAGACATTTAATTTAACCAGCTGGATCCTCTGGTAATCTTCAACATACTGACTGTGAAGGTGGTCTGATCTGATCTGTTCCTAAGCCTACAGTACCCTTTTGGTCGACTCCCCCGTTGTCTTGATGACGATGGTCTTGGACTCTTTGATAGGTGATGTGTACTGATAGTCGTCACTTAGCAGGCCCAGGATCGGGTACTGGGTCTGGTAACTGCACCGGTGAAGAAAAGCACATAGCTCAAATACACACAAATAAATAAATAAATAAATAAAAGTTTGCACATAATTTTCAAGCAAATGAATCATATAGAAACAATTTAATGCAATAATTTTGGTCAGTGACATGCATTTGTCAGAGTCTATTATTTTCCCCTACAGCAGTTTAATAAGGACATGACAAAGCTGACATTTTTACAGAATATCGTACCTTTATCTCAATACCTTTTGAATGCAAAATTACATATATTTTAATAATGTCTGCCTTATCGTATAAATCATCATTAGATGATGAAGATTAAATACTAACATGACAAATTTACAAGTCTAATTCAACTCTAAATAAAATATGTCGGCACGATTTTATGCTTTGCATTCAGAAAATATCCAAAACAATAATTAACAGTTTTAAAATTGGATAAAAGATAAAACTTTATTAATCCCAGAGAAAATTCTTGTTTCAGAAACTACTCCTAGAGCAAAGAAAATATACACGCAATGTGTGACGTGAAGTAATAAATAAAGTAAAAGAAAAAGAAAAAAATCAACAAACTAGACAAAAGATAGAGAAAAGTAAAATGCAACAACTAACAAAGTAGAATTAAGCAACCGGGAGCAATAGAGTAGAGTGGAGTAGAACAGAGTAGAATAGAGTAGAGTAGGGTAAAGTAGAGTAAAGCAGAGCAGAGTAGGGTAGAGTAGAGTAGAGTAGAGTAGAGTAGAGTAGAGTAAGTAGGGTAGAGTAGAGTAGAGTAGAGTAGAGTAGAGTAGAGTAGAGTAGAGTAAAGTAGGGTAGAGTAGGGTAGAGAGGAGTAGGGTAGAGTAAAGTAAAGTAGAGTAAAGTAAAGTAGGGTAGAGTAGAATAGGGTAGAGTAGAGTAAAGTAGAGTAAAGTAGAGCAGAGTAGGGTAGAGTAGAGTAGAGTAGAGTAGAGTAGAGTAGAGTAGGGTAGAGTAGAGTAGAGAGGAGTAGGGTAGAGTAAAGTAAAGTAGAGTAAAGTAAAGTAGGGTAGAGTAGAATAGGGTAGAGTAGAGTAAAGTAGAGTAAAGTAGAGTAGGGTAGGGTGGAGTAGAGTACAGTAAAGTAGAGTAGGGTAGAGAGGAGTGGAGTAGGGTAGGGTATAGTACGGTAAAATAGAGTAGAGTAGGGTAGAGTAGAGTAAAGTAGGGTAGAGTAAAGTAGGGTAGAGTAAAGTAGGGTAGAGTAGGGTATAGTAGGGTATAGTAGGGTAGAGTAGAGTAGGATAGAGTAGAGTAGAGTAAAGTAGGGTAGAGTAGGATAGAGTAGAGTAGAGTAAAGTAGGGTAGAGTAGACTAGAGTAGGATAGAGTAGAGTAAAGTAGAGTAGTGAAACCAAATCTGATTCAGCAGTAGAGAAAGGTGTCTCTAAATTCTGATTTCTTTAGACAGACAAAATAAATTTTTTGACATGCTTTTAAGCTAAAAAGAAAAAATAAATAGAAGAAGACAAGAAACACCCAGGTCTTGCATCATAACTCAACTTTAATGATGCAATGAGCAGGACACAGTCGGCCTTTCACACAGACTGAAATAATTGTCATTCCTGAGTTGTGGTCAGTCTGGATCAGGTCGAGTAATAACACGCCATTACAGCGTGTTATTATTCACAAGCAGGTCAAACACACTGATTTACACGGGAGGCCAAAATGACGCAGGCACCTTATTCATCTTAGTCAAATAGTGGCAACTAAACAAAATGTGGATTTAAACAAAAGCAGATTTATAGGTGGCGGCACGGTGGCGTAGTGGTTCAGCCTCTCGCACAGGATCTGGGTTCGATTCCCGCCTCAGGGTCTGTGTGCATGGAGTTTGCATGTCCTCTCTGTGCTCTGTTGGTTTCCTCCAGGTTCTCCGGTTTCCTCCCACAGTCCAAAGACATGCAGATTAGGCTACTTGGCGTTCCCAAATTGCCCGTAGTGTGTGAATGTTGAATGTTTTAATGCTTTAAAACTCCAGCGACCCACAGAAGAGATTGTTTATTGTTTAAACGCTCTCTCGTTCACTCTCGTCCTGAGCGACTCCTTTAGGGCGCATCAGATTGCTTGTTTCTTACTTTTATTATTAGTTCAATATTTTTTCCTGTTTATGCTCATCTCGTGTTTTCAAAGTCAGAAGACGCTTGGTGTGTACATTTAAAACAAGTTAGCATGCAGGACGCGCTAAACCGAAGGCCAAGGCAGAAAGGAAAGAAAGTGATTTTCTTGAGATTCTATCGAAGTAATCGCAGTGATACGGAACAGACGGTCCCGCATGGAGGAGGTTCGCTTGTTGTGTTCATCCTCGCCAGGTCTCCACCCGTGTCAGGACCGTTCTTATCTGCTTTCGGTTTGTTGATCACTTTCCATTTTGAAGGCATGACAGTTCATTGTTTAGCTCGAGAAGTCATAGCGCGACTCTCCCCACGCCGCGTTTTGATGTTGGCTTCCTGTTTTCTTTTCTTTGTTTTGTTTGTTTTGTTATCGGCACTTATTGTGTCGCCGGCGGGTGAAGCACAGGTGACACATCGGGAGCGTTACAAACAGTTCACTGGAATTTGACCAGACTTGACCTTTTTCAGAGCGCATGGATGTGCACTAGCTGTTTAACTTTATTATGGATTTTATTTTTTCAATACCGTGACTAAGCAAAAGTTTTGTAATGCGGCTACATGGTAATACCGAACCACGCCACAAGATGGCACTTCCTTTTTTTTTTTTTTTTTATTGTCATAGACTACAGGTGAATGAGTGTGTGTTCAGGAAAGCTTGCTTTTGCTTTGATGCTGCTCTGATTAGTATCGCTGGGAATCACCTGCTATGATTATCATAACGATACCTACTGTAGGTGTTGATAGGATTTGTACTGCAATTTTGATAGTATTGCAATGTATAGATATTCTGAATTAATCCTAAACAAACTTGGGAAATAATTCGCTCCTACCGAAGAAATTCTCAAACTGCAAACAAGACCTTTTATGTCTTTCTCTCAACAATGCTTTCTTCTTGCCACTTCTTCCATAAAGACCAGATTGATGGAGCGCCCGACTAATAGTCGTCCCAAAAGCTGAACAGGTTCTCCCACCTCAGCTGTGCATCTCTGCAGCTCCTCCATGAGCCTTGTTGCTTCTTCTCTGATCCTGTCAGTTTACTGTAGGTGGACGCTCATGTCTTGGTAAAGTAGGTTTGCAGTCGCTCCGTACTCTATCCATTTTCAGATGATGGATTGGACACAGCGCTCCGTGAGATGTTTAAAGCTTGCGATATATATATTTATTTATTTTATTTAAAAAAATTTTTTGATCTAACCCTGCTTTAAACCTCTCCACATCATCATCCCTGACCTGTCTGGTTGGCTGGTGTGTTCCTTTGGCTTCATGATGCTGCTAATGTTCTCTAACAAACCTCTGAGAGCTTCACAGAACAGCTGCATCTATACTGAGATTAAATCACACACAGCTGGACTCTAGTTACTGATCAGGTGATTTCTGAAGGTGATTGGCTCCACTGGATTTTTCGTTACAGGTGTCAGAGTAAAGGGGCCGAGTACAAACGCATGTCACACTTTTCGGATATGTATTTGTAAAGAAAAAAATGCAATCGACGGTGACGTTTAACTCTTTGTGTGTAACTCTGCTGCATGTTCTCTCTCACCCTGCTACAGACTATGATTATCAGATTAACTGAAACACAACACACACCGAGTTTACACACACTGCACCGTGCCTCTGCCTGCAGTGTTACACAGGTGTGTCAAGAACATTTGGGAAAAAGACAGAACAGAGAGAAAAAAAGCCAATGACGTGAAATGTAGTGAAACGGAGTGAAGTGAAGCAGTGAGGAGTTTCCCTTCACCAGAAACCTGAACGCATAATAGAAAAAATTAAATAAATAAAAACGAGAATCTGTAAGTCGACCCAAACCCTCACCTTTTAGTAACGATGGTCTTGCTGACGCTGCCGGAGCTGCTGCTGCTATTCTGCTGCTGCTGCAGCCGTCTGATGTCCTGAAACAAACAGAACAGGTCAAAGGTCACCAGGGTTAAAAGAGAGCGGCCGATCAACCTCTGATACGACTACGGGACGGTATAACGTATCCTCCAGGACACGGACCGATTACGCTAGTCGGCCAGAACAACCCAGGATCATAAAACACCATCTTTCGAAATACTTAACGCTTCTCACCTCCTCATCCATGCTTTGTTTTTTTGTAAATATACATACACAGTTATATTTCTATTAGATAATAAGTTACATATTTGCTAAATACAGTTTCGTGCCCTTTTATGTCCGTAGAATCTGTAACATTTTTGAATTCAAATCTTTCAACGATCTTAACTGTCATTCAGATGAAAGATCTCACATGAAAAAAAATGACATAAACCTGAAAAAGTGTACCATTTTTAAATGCAAAATTGTTAAGGTATTGCAAGTATGAATTTAACCCGGTTACAGACACTACCGATTTTATTTATTTTTTTGCCTTTAAAAATCCTTAATTTTTCACAGAATGCTTTAAATTAAGCAACCATTTTTACAGGTCATATTTTGGTATCAATACTCATAAAAACTCATAAAAATATGAATAATTGGCATTTTAAATGATTATTGTTTGACATGAGACAGTAGAACACTGAAAAAAATGGACGTTTTTGGGTCACGTATGAAATCATCTCTCCTAAACGTTAGCATGTTGAGATTTTTCGGGAAGCGAGATCGGTCACTTCCATGTTGCATAAACTCCAGAAGTAGCGTCTTTGGCCACACATTTTCTGTATTATATGTATAACATAAAAAAGGTTAATCTGCACCAATACTGTGTTTATTCCGTAATGGAAAGTAAATGGCCTTAATTCATTCATTTATTTATTTATTTATAAGCATAACAGTGTAAATCCTCCATCAACAGGAAAAACACTGGGACGCTGGGTCTTGTTTAGACAACACACACACACACACACACACACACACACACATACGAACACATACGAACACATACGAACACATACGAACACATACGAACACATACGAACACACACACACACACACACACACACACACACACACACACACACACACACACACACACACTACACACACACTAAACACATTACATACACTACACACACACTAAACACATTACATACACTACACACACACACACACTAAACACATTACATACACTATACACACACACTGAACACATTACATACACTACACACACAC
>JAAGKR010010215.1:0-23574 GCA_011419295.1 Clarias macrocephalus | reverse complement strand
AGTAGAGTTTCTAACTAGTTTGTTTAACAAGATCTTGGAGAGTGAGAGGATTCCAGAGGAATGGAGGAGAAGTGTATTGGTGCCGATTTTTAAGAACAAGGGAGATGTGCAGAGCTGTGGCAATTACAGAGGCATAAAGCTGATGAGCCATACAATGAAGCTTTGGGAAAGAGTAGTGGAAGCTAGGTTAATGGCAGAGGTGAGCATTTGTGAGCAGCAATATGGATTCTAGAAAGAGTACAACAGATGCAGTATTTGCTTTGAGGATGCTGATGGAGAAGTACAGAGAAGGTAATAGAGTGTTTCAATGTATCTTTGTGGATTTAGAGAAAGCATACGACAGGGTGTCGAGAGAGGAGCTGTGGTGTTGTATGAGGAAGTCTGGAGTGGCGCAGTATGTTAGAAGTATGTTAGAGTGGTGCAGGACATGTATGAAAGCTTTAAGACAGTGGTAAGATGTGCTGTAGGTGTGACAGAAGAGTTCAAGGTGGAGGTGTCTGCATCAAGGATCGGCTCTAAGCCCCTTTTTTTTGCTCTGGTGATGGATAGGATGACAGATGAGGTTAGACAGGAGTCTCCATGGACTATGATGTTTGCAGATGACATTGTGCTTTGTAGCGAGAGCAGGGAACAGTTGGAGGAAAATTTGGAGAGGTGGAGGTATGTTCTGGAAAGCAGAGGAATGAAGGTTAGCCGCAGCAAGATGTAATACATGTGTGTGAATGTGAGGGACCCAAGTGGAATGATAAGGCTACAGGGAGCAGAGGTAAAGAAGCTGCAGGACTTTAAGTACTTAGGGTTAACGGTCCAGAATAATGGTGAGTGTGGAAAGGAGGTGAAGAGGTGGGTACAGGCAGGTTGGAGCGGGTGGAGAAAAGTGTCAGGTGTGCTGTGCGATAAAAGAGTATCAGCAAGAATTAAAGGAAATATGTATAAGACAATGGTGAGACCAGCAATGCCCTACGGCTTAGAGACAGTGGCACTGAAGAAAAGACATGAAGCAGAGCTGGAGGTAGCGGAGATGAAGATGTTGAGGTTCTCTTTGGGCGTAACAAGGATGGATAGGATTGAGGGACAACCCATGTTAGATGTTTTGGAGATAAAGTCAGAGAGGCCAGATTGAGGTGGTTTGGACATGTTCAGAGGAGGGATTGTGAATACATTGGTAGAAGGATGCTGAAGTTGAAACTGCCAGGCAGGAGGTCTAGAGGAAGGCCAAAGAGGAGATTTATGGATGTAGTGAGAGAGGACATAAAGTTAGTTGGCATGAGAGAAGAGGATACAAAGGATAGGGTTAGATGGTGGCAGATGATTCGGTGTGGTGACCTCTGAAAGGGAACAGCCGAAAGACAAAGAAGAACAAGAAATTTAATTTCAAAATTCCAAACTTGTCATTGTCTACTGAACCAACATTGTCCCAACCTTGTGATTATCTACTTATCTATCGCCAACCTATCGTTAGCCCCACCAATGGGCCAATGTTGACCCTTCAGTGGTGTGCTATCTGGGTTACTCAAACATTACTCCTATCTTGGCCACACTGTCTTTGCTGCAATTGAAAAATTTAATTGATTTTAAAATACTACAATTGACCTGTAAAACACTAAATGGTCCCGTGCCATGGGACCTGAGTGAACTGCTAGTGTTTTATGATCCGCTATGATTACAGTACTCTGATGAAAAGGTGCAGATTTTGGTGGTGCCATGTCTAATGGAAACTACAGCAGGAGGCAGAGTAGACCTCTTCTTACAAAGGTTCACAGTTCACAAGTAAAGGAGTAGAGCTGGTGGACCCATAGCCATAGGACGCTAGATGCTGTCTTTCTATACTCTCATGAGTTCACTCAGGTTTGTTGACACTGAAGTGACTGGTAACCTCACCTCCAACCTTTAGTTACTGTATGCTGTCATAGCTAGTCTAGTCAGAGTTCATGCTTGTATTCTGCACAAAACATATATTGACTTGAGCCATTACAAACAGTGAGTATACACAACTATTCTCTATACTATTCTCTAGGAGAGCATGTGAAAGGCTGTTTGGCATCCTGCCAAGTTTTGAAAGACTGTTTATTGTCTGTTATTTCCTCACTTTTGTTTACTAGTGAATGTTCTTAGGAAAAAAGGAGAGAAAAAAAAAACAGCGAGAGACATCACGGTCCATCTTTGTCTACCCCTGCAATGCAATTGGTAATCTTGAACCTTCCATCCTTTTTTATAAAGGATGGTCAAATTATGAGGGAGCTGGTCTGCGTCTGGAATTTTACCAGCACAATGAAAACTATCCAGCTTGGATGCAGAAACTGCAGCATGAAACATGTCCTGTCCTTCTACAGACATCATTTAAACAACAAGAGGGGATATCAAATGTGAACTTTAAGTGTAAGGATGGTGACAATAGTTACACTGCCTTTACCAACACGGAACGGCTGAGGTATTTTGAGTGTGGGGATGTTGGATATAAAAGGCTGAGATGTCTGCATGCAGTTGTGAAGCAGGGGAGCAGTTGGGGCCTAGGGGGAATACAAAACCAATGTACTGTGACCCTGTCTCTAATGTCTGCACTGATGTACAACAGCGAGAGGCAAAGACAGAACTACGAGCAACCAACGAATCAAGAAAACTACAAAGAGAGTGAAGGGTAAAAGAAAGGAGAAGTCACATAACACAGAACCATCTACAAAACAGAATATTCTTAGTCAGTCTCTGAACACAAGACTGCAGGAGAGTGACAGAGCAGAGTATAGCACTGCACACACACTGATGTGGAAGAACAAATAAACCGTTTTTACTACTGACCAAAAGAGAAAGAGACAATTGGTTAATACACTTTTTCCAGGAAAAAAGCTAAATGCTCAAAACCATCGCAACAAGCAATAAGAGACTGAAACATGCTCTCAGTTAGGAGAGAATGCAGGCTATGGAAACAGACAGCAGCCTGGGTCAATATAAGGCAATGAACTTGCCCAAAGACTCATGACATAAGAGACTGAGCAAGACTGTGAACTTTGTAAACATTGTGTGTGTGCGCGTGTGTGTGTGTGTAGAAGATTCAGGTGATAAAGGACAATTCCACTAGTATCACCTTGCTACCTGTTTGGCAGCAATAAAGGTTTTCACTCAAAACTTTGAAAAACACATGTAAAAAAAATGTATTCCACAAATTTTAATATCATTAGGGGGCACGGTGGCTTACATAGCTCCCCCAGGGTTCGGGTTCAATTCCCACCTCTGTGTGCATAGAGTTTGCATCTTCTACTAGTGCTTGGTAGGTTTCCTTCCACAGACCAAAGACAAGCAAATTAGACCAATTACGTTCCCAAATTGTCCATAGTGTGTAAGTGAGTGTGTGTATGTGTGTGCCCCCCATAACCCTGTATACAGGATTAAGCGGTATAGACGATGAGTGAGTGAATGAGTTTAATATCATTATAATATTTATACATCAAGTTTAATTAAATGCTATTTACAACAAGTCACATCAATGTTGTATTAATATTTGCTTATATACTGACAGTCAATTAAAACTTTGAGGCCATACTTTTTAACATAAGTTTTATTTTAGAACCCCAAACTGTTTTTGTTTCATATAAATCATTTCTTGAGGTTGCTGGCATGCATTAACAAAGATTTAAAGTTTCAAGAATAACTTAAACACTGTAAATTTAACAAAAGAAAATTGCGTCGAACACACACAAATTCACAACAGTCAATAGCGGGTATGGCCCCCATGTGCATTGATGCAGGCGGCCATCCTTTGGCGCATACTCCTGACCAGACGGAGAATAGGCAGGCCACGGTACAACCCATATGTCTCGCGATCTCGCTGTAGCTCAAGCCGGCTTCCACCATACCCAGTGCCCGGAGACGCTGTTCACGTGATAAACGTGGCATGATGACTTTCACTGGACTAATAATGGTGGTCTTTATTGGGCCCTTATACTGTATAGGCCTCCAAAACCAATCCTCAAATTATTCATGTACGCATTGAGTATTGCACCATGGGTGTTTGGGCCACATTTGAAAAGAGACCATCCCATGTGCAATGAGCTGTGAAACCATGACAACTCAACATTGTCTGAACTACCCAAACAGCCAGATATCAGCAAATCCACAAGGATCATTTCAAACCCCAGTACAAACCCCGGTACATTTATACCTGAAAGTTTCTATTGACTGTCAGTATATAATTTTATTATATTTTAATTTAAGAAACACATTGTTAATCTCAAAAATACTGTCATCGGAAAGAATGCCAAAGGTGTTCTCCACAATACGTCTCCCCCCCTCTAGATATCCCGTAGTTGGTCAGCTCTTCATCTATACATCTATTGTCTACTGTAGGGCTTCATCAAATAAGTCCTCAAGGCAAAAGCATCTTGGCTGAGGATAAAATACGACATGGGCTTGTTATTATTAGTCATGGATTCTGGTAGAGGAACGTTGATGGTACCATCCTGATGCACTCATTCAACACACTGTCATTAAATAGCTGGGCATCTGACATAGGTCAAATTCCTCGAATGTCTATAGGTCAGTGTCTATCTATTAACAGCATGGTATGAGGTCATTATAATATTGTTAACACCTTGGTAATAGTCAGTAATATATAGTGTTGGTATTATCGTAATTTCACTTTATGTTGGCACGATGGTACAGTTTTGTTATTTTTAGGACGCTATTGAAAGTTATAATGTTGCTAACACTTGCTTATTGCCTTGTGTCACAATTCACTGTAGAGTTGTATTAATGTCCTTACAAATTCATTTAAATAATTAACAGATTAATGTGGGGTTCCTATGCTTTAAACATTTACTGAATTGCTACTGACCGCAATGATTGGAGCCGATCATCATCATCAATGAACAGTTGATAACCTAAAAAAGTGGACTTTGTATTAGCTCAAACACATTCCCTGTTATAAAGTTGCATGGTTGACCTTATAGAACACAGTTATGGAAGGGATTTATGTGTTTCCATACTATCACCTAAATGCGCATGAATTTTACTCTCAAAATTTCTTCCTCATGGCATCTCAAGGTTTTCCTTGCCACTATAACCTTAGGCTTGTTGATTAAGGATAAAATGTAACAATTAACCACTCACTCACTCATGATCTATACCGCCTGGAGCCTATCCTAGGAGACTTAGGGCACAAGTCGGCATAAACCCTGGACAGGGTGCCAATCCATCGCAGGGCACACACAATCATTCACACACTACAGCCAACTTGGGAATGCCAATTAACCTAATCTGCAGATCTTTGGGCTGTGGGAGGAAACCCACCAAGCACAGAGAGAACATGCAAACTCCATGCACCCAGAGACGGGAATCGAGCCTGTCTGGGAATCAAACCCGGACCTTCGAGGTGCAAGCGACAGTGCTAACCACTACACCACCATGTTGGCTTTTAACAGCAAGGTGGGTTAAAATAATTGCATACAAAATACCCATTGCCTCAGACTGTCTTTTATATCAGGTGTCTCTGCATCTTCCTCATAATCATTAACTCTGTACTTTCACCATCAGCTTAGTCACTGTCGCTTGGCTTTTCTTCATCATCATCTTCATCATCCACATCATCAAGTTATCATCATCATCTTCCCCATGATGATATATGGTGTGATCAGATGAAGAGCTGATCTCAGCAATGTCAGCATCCATAAATTCCGAGCCATCTTGTTCCTCAAATCCCTCTAAAGTTGCAGAAACTATACACTGAAAAAATGATTGTAAGGCTTTGTAAATGAAACAAGAAAAAAAGTGTATTTTTTACGGATAATAATTTTGTTAAAGTGAAAACTTTAAAGTATTAAGTAAAATCTATATATTTACTTAATTTAGACTTGCAAACATTAAACATTCAACAGTCAAGTAAATGTTACTTATGATTCTTTGACAATTCTAAATGAATTAATAGAGTACTTATATACCTAAAAAAAATCAAGTAGAATTTAAGCTGACTCTAGGTGATCTGTGCATGTGCGAAAAAGAAGCTCACCCGTGAGGATCACCTTCTCAAAAGTGCTTCTCCATTTTCTTCGACAGGTAAGTAATAGTTGAAAGTGCATAATATCTTGGAGTTTTTTACTCAGTGTATTTGGTAATTGTGTTAACCCTGAGCAATTGAGTTGTCATCGCTTAATTCTGTATATTTTCTGCACATTTGGAAACTCGAGTTGACATAAAGAGGCGTTAGTCTTTAATGTGTTACTTTATCAGTGATATATGTTTTTGTTTAATAAAATTTTGTTGAGATACAATTTTGTGCAGTTGTTCAGGGATTCTTACCACATATATACACGACAGTTAAGTTTTACAAAAAACGTCTAAAACCCTTGAACGCGTGACTTGCCCCTTGATACTGTATATGTTTTGTTTGGTATGTGTAATTGTGTATGCTTGTACAGTGATTCTTAAATGACGAAACATGACAAAAGTTTCAACATTCACACATTGACGTAACAAAAGAAGTATACTTGACTGAGGGAGATGCGGGGAGCAAGATGGCGCTGTTCCGAGCAGACATGCCACGCTCTTAATCCTCAGACATCATCGAGATTTGAATGCAATACGTTAAGGAAAACTAATTTTTCCTTAACATTTCATGTCTATATTGAATGCCCCCATGTTAAGTTTTTTTTCAGTGACCTTATCAAAATAATTTTCTTCAAAATATAGTGTAAAACACAGAGATTGTTATGTTTAGCCTTGTTTCTTTCATCATTAGATGAGTGAAAGTATTTTGAATGTATTTGTAAATGGTCTTTTCCAGACTACTAATTACTACTTTTTATGTTTTCTATATTGCAGAATATATTTCTTATGTGGATCCTGTCAGCTGTATTATCTTTGCTACAGAGCACTTGGCAATGGACTTGATGAATTTACTTGAAAAGCAGGATTTATTTGTAAAAGCAGTCTGTTAATATTTGTTCTAATACTTGCTCTTAGGATTCTGTCCAGTTTTTGTATAGACATGTAAGTTAAGATGGCTTGAATAAGCAAAAGTTTTATAATCAAAAATGTCATTGCACTTTATTGCTGCTTGAGCTGTTTAAATATTAAGCGTTGATCTTGTTTATATATGGGCATGTTAATTCCTTTAAATAAAGATTTTAATAAATGTGCAATCAAGTTATTTATTGTCACAGTACTATTTTGTTATATTGTAACAGTGATTCATTTTATTTATTTAAAATAAATAACATTGACTGAATAAAATGTGTAAAATTTACTTAAAATAGAAAATAGTTTTACTTAATTATATCAATTAATTACATCAGATCAGTAAGTAAATACTACTTAACATAATTTAAAGAGGCCATGTGATATGTAATATTTATGTGTTAGTTTTACTCAACTTCCTTAAGTAAATTTTACTCATTTTCACAAGTGTAAAATTCACTTGAAAAACCTGCGTGCAAAAACTTGCAAAAGAAAAATTGAGTAAATTTTTTCAGTGTACTTCTGGCATGTGCTGCTGCCTGACGATATATCATTCTTTCAGACCCTATTTTGTGCATTACCGTCCTTCTACAGCATAAAAAATATCAAACCAAAATCTACCATGGAGATATGTCCAATTCATTTAGGTGTTCATTGTGAATCATTAAGTATGCATGGTTCTATAGGCAATATTTAGGAAACAGAATTATACTCACAAGTAGCTAGCAATCCTCAAAAAAAGCAATGTTTGTCCTTGTACACAAAGTGGTGATACTTCCTGACATGTGTACATACACTCACAGCGTTGGTCAGCCAGTAGAGCGATTGCAGTGTTGCCATCTATTGAGGGAAATGGGAGCAATACAGGCGACATTGTTGAACCAACATTGGGCCAACGGTGTTATCTTCTGATATATAGTTCTTTCAGTGTTATTTATGTACTGGGTTGGTAACCAATCCTCATATGAGCTACTCATGTGATGGCATCATGGAGAAAGCTTACTGCACTAGCTAAAGCAATATATGCGCTAATATTGGAACAACGTTGGCCTGATGTCAGATCACTGACTAAAGGTTACTAAAATTTTACAGATGTTTGGCCAACGAGTAGTACTATCTGGTAAGGACTCTGGCTGCCATAATTTGAACTAGCTGGAGCTTGTTTAGTGAAGCATTGAGACAGTAACCACTGTTGCATCTTGGTTGGCTTATTACAATAATTCAACATAATAGTAATAAAAGCATGAACAAGTTTTTTTGCATCATGTAGTCAATTAGGCTAAAAAGGCAAAATGTAGATATAAAGTAGATATGCCCTAGATAAAAAAAATGCTAAAACCTAAACAATCTCCTGCCAAAAGGTAACCTACACAATATTGTCCTTGGGGCATCATGATATTGGCAGCAGATTCTTTTCTTTTCAGTGCCTCATTTTGGTGCCTCATTTCGGTGCCACTTAAATGCCTGAATTGTCGATTAATATATTTGTTCTCTGGGGCTATGATGACACAGTTGTAATAAGCATTAGATTCATCAACACACATGATCGCTAGTAAAATTTAAATACTGCGTTCATGGTGTGTAAAATAAATAATTTCCTTAATTAGAAAACTCTTGAAGACTTTCGGATAGCTTTGATTATACAAATCCAAAACATTGTTGCAGTAATGCTACTGTTCATTTTATTTTTGTAGATTAAAAGTTTATTAGATTAAATAAAAAAAATTTAAAGCACAAATCATCGGGAAATGAGACCATCCGAGATGCGCGTGAACACATCTTGTGTTACACTTGCTCTGACGGCAGCAGGTGGTCTACCGCTATCTTTACTTGCTAAATTAACTTTCGTTAAAACGCCTAAAACTAAACAAAGTCTGAAAGTCTGGCTATATTTCACAAGAAAGGATTCCAACACCGCGACGTGCAGTAAATATTTTACAACAGTTCCGTGTAAAGGGGGAAACACATATCATAATCAAATCAAGTCAAATCATAGCAAACATTTGAGGGCACACGGAATAAACTTAAAAGCAGAGGGATGCGCCGTGTTTGACAGCTTGCGGACAACAGCTGGCACTATCAGTGTGGATGACCCCAGCCCCAGTCATACCAACCGTAGCAAAAAGGAGTCCACCGATTATGATGATGACAGCAGCCTTTCCGCAGGTTAGTAGTAGGCTAATGTAATGTTAATTGCAAAATGCAAATCTTGCATTCATGCTAACAAATGGTATTTATAAAATACTAATGTAACATGAATTCTGTTTACAATTATGGCTTTCCAGCTAGTACTTAAACATTTAATATATTGTTCAATTTTAAGCATTTAATTTTTTGTTCAATAAAAACGTATTCTTGAGTCCACCATTATTTTGTGGCTTTTGCAAAGTATCGGTTCAGGCACCGTTTTGGCACCGGTTTAAAAGTATCAGTTTGGCACCTGTATCGAAAAAAACCCAAACAATACCCAACCCTAGTAAATAGTCAACTAGAATGCCTATTACTCGTGTGCTCACCGCTGTGGCAAAACGACAGCGGCCAAAATAAATCACATTTCATCATGAAAGTCATTCATGAAATCGCCGCCAGGTGGGGAAAAGTGACATTTTCATTCGCCGCAGTTTTTAAATATAATTAGAGCTTAAGTCAAAAAAAGTCATAACAATCTGTTGTTTTTCAAGAAATACTACAGTTATTGTCATTTCCACATCTGAATACTTTATACAACAAACATAAAAAATCTGAACCAGAGCTATTGACATACATTGATGAGTAAAAAAAAAAAAAAGAAAAGCATTGATTAAATGTTGTTTAGACAAACAATTCAGTTCACTAGCTGACAATTTTATTTGTACAAAGATTTAACTGTTATATAGCCTATTTATGTTTGTATCTGTTTATTGTTATTTAAATATATATATAACATTTAAAGTCATCAAGCTTTAAATATAGAAATAACTGGAAAAATAGACGTTCAGAATAGAACATTAGAATAATTTTAAAAATACACTCTAAAAAATGCTGTGTTGTTTCTGTAAACACATTATTTGGGTTGTTTATGCTGGGTCAAAATTCTGGGTTATTTCAGTTACTTTGAACACACTGTTGGGTTACTCATGTTGGGTCAAATAAGATGTAGTGAGTCATTTACAAATGAATACCTGGTTGGGTTATGTTTGAAATATTACTCTTATTGCGTCACAAAGTGTAGTTCTAAGAGTTGTATAGGTGAGAATGCATGTGTGTACAGCTAAAAACATCCATCGATTATTAAAGATAGCGTCTATTTAAAAAAAAATGTAAACGTTTTCGGAGATTTGAGCTCCAGACAATAGAACTTTTGAAAACTGCCGCAGGCTGTGATGTCTCTGTGGTTAAAACAGCGGATGTATTTTATTTAGGGTATTTCTAACTGGCATTCTTTGGTATAATACAGTTATAGTATAATATATCGCTGTACTCTGTGTTCCAGACTCTTTGGTGGAGTCTGTTGATGTTTTTTTTGTCTTTGATGTTAACTACACAAAGCAGTGTCTTCCCACCTGGGAGTTTCTCCAGCATACTGTATATCAGTTTGATGGACATGCGCATCTGTTAATTTTTTTGAGAGCAACAGTTTTATAATTTAACATTTATTCAATAATATTTTTTTACAATTTTATTGTTCTTGTTCTTAATGCTATTTTGAAGTAAATTAAATAGTAACAGGTAAAATAAAATAAATAGTTTAATGGTTTAAATAAATAAATAGGTTAAAATAAGTAGGTAAAATATTAAGATGGGGAATGTTTGATGTCAAGAAGGCATTATAAGATTTGCATTCAAAAAATCTAAATAAAAACAGCTTTTTTTTTGTTTTTTACAACGATTTACTTCCACTTTTGGTGAAGGGAGTCAACCTACAGTAGGAGTCACCCCAAATAGCAGAGGTCATGTGAATGCCATGCGGATCCCGTGCGGCTGCCCTTTGGACCGCGTGGTCACCGCTCCCTCTCCTGCCAGGAAGGTGTTTCAAGATTTCACAGTAAACACGCCCATTCAAGCTCTATTTATTCATTTACCTGGTGCCACCACTAGATGGCGCTTTGTTCTCAAGAACACGTTAACACAAGCCAACAATTTAGCTGCGCTAAGTAGCAACCACGTGATTTTAACAACCCACCCTACCCGCGCCGGACTGACACTATCAAACTGCACTACAGAGATGAAGATGGCAGCTTTTTCTAAAATTTGTTTGGGTAGTTTATAGTTTAATTCCCAGTTTAGTTTTTATCGGCTGTTTTAAATATCACTGGCAGCACCAGCAGTGGTCAGATGTGACTTTAGAGAACTTAATGGTCTGTTTACCAAGTCTGAAGTTAACATTACAGCTTACACTCTAAAAATTTTTTTGCTGTACTAAATTTTATTGATGAAACATTTTTACACTTAAAAATATTGAGTAAATATAAAAACTTGCAAAATCATAAAAAATGTACTTCATGAATTGAGTACAAGTCAGTAAAAAAAATTAGTAGACCTGAATAACTATGATGTACTTGTACTTTTGTAATGATGTACAAAATTTAGTAAATGTAATCAAAATCAGAAGTTAATGCAATGGTTATCCTACACTCTAAAAAAATTATTCTGTGACTTTGTAAATTTCATAGTAATAAAACAGTTATGTTACCTTAACAAGCCATCACTAACTACAGGACTTCATCACCTGCCTGTGACAGTGACGGCTCCCTTCCGAATGCGCTGAACAGCTTCTATGCACGGTTCGACATGCAGAATGACGTGACGGCGAGGAAGACCACCCCTTGGCTGAACGACCAGGTGCTGTGTCTCACCACGGCTGATGTGAGAAAAACTCTACACAGCGTCAACCCACGTAAAGCTGCTGGACCAGACAACATCACAGGCAGAGTGCTCAGAGAATGTGCAGAACAGCTGGCAGATGTTCTCACCGACATCAACATCTCTCTGAGCAGCGCCGTCGTTCCCACATGCTTTAAGTCTACCACCATCGTCCCCGTGCCGAAGAAGTCTTCTGTGTCCTGTTTCAATGACTACCGCCCTGGTGGACTCACACCCATCATCATGAAGTGCTTCGAGCAGCTCGTCATGAGAAACATCAAGACCCTGCTGCCCCCCTCACTAGACCGCCTGCAGTTTGCGTATCGTCCAAACCGTTCAACGGACGACGCCATCTCCACCACACTCCACCTGTCACTGTCACATCTTAACAAGAAAGACACTTACGTCAGAATGCTGTACATAGACTTCAGTTCAGCATTCAATACAATCATCCCCCAACACCTGATCGGGAAGCTGAGCTTGTTGGGCCTGAACACCTCCCTCTGTAATTAGATCATGGACTTTCTGACCAAAAGACCTCAAGCAGTGCGGATCGGGAGCTACACCTCCAGCACCACCACACTGAGTACTGGGGCCCCCCAGGGCTGCGTGCTCAGTCCCCTGCTGTTCACACTGCTGACTCATGATTGTGTAGCAACACACAGCTCCAATCATATCATCAAGTTCGCTGATGACACGACCGTGGTGGGTATCATCAGCAAGAACGACGAGTCAGTGTACAGAGAGGAAGTGCAGAGGCTAACGGACTGTCTCTGAACCCGTCTCTGAACGTCGAAAAGACAAAAGAGATGGTTGACTTCAGGAGGACTCTGAGCGATCACTCTCCGCTCAGCATCGACGGCTCTTCTGTAGAGATCGTCAAGAGCACAAAATTCCTGGGCGTCCACCTGGAGGAAAACCTCACCTGGTCCCTCAACACCAGCTCTCTGCATAAGAAAGCCCAACAACGTCTTTTCTTCCTTAGAAGGCTGAGAAAGACACAGCTTCCACCACCAATTCTCACCACCTTCTATTGAGGAACTATTGAGAGCATCCTGAGCAGCTGCATCACTGTCTGGTTTGGGAATTGTACCATATCGTACCGCAAGACCCTACAGCGGATAGTGAGGACAGCTGAGAAGATCATCGGGGTCTCTCTCCCTTCTATCGAAGACATTTACACCACACGCTGCATCCGCAAAGCCACCAGCATTGTGGCTGACCGGACACATCCATCACACTCACTCTTCACCCTCCTGCCATCTCTAAAAAGGTACCGAAGCATTCAGGCACTCACATCCAGACTGTGTAACAGTTTTTACCCGCAAGCCATCCGTCTCCTCAACACAAAGAGACTGGACTGATAAACACACACACAAACACAAACACACACACACAAATCACTCAGACGAACTAAATAACATCTGGACTGAAACTGATAAACACACATGCACAATCACACTGATATACATCCATCCCAATCTGCTCATACCTACCTACCTGTGCTGCTCTTCGCAATTTTTGCACAATATTTATTTCACTGCTACTTGCACACAATATTCTTGTCAAATGTAAACTGTTTACTGCTGCTCATCCCACTACCTCAATTCACACTGTTATGTGTTACATGGTTGTGTCTGTCATGTACCTCTTTGTTTGCACATTTGCACATGCACTTTGTCTATTGTGTATTTTTGTATAGAAATTTGATAGTTCTTTTTAGGTTAACTTAAAAATGTAAAAATTTGTGTTGTAAATTTATGTTGTTGCATGTATGTAGCACCTTAGTCCTGGAAGAACTGTACATGGTTGGAATGACAATAAATCCTACTTGACTTGACTTGACTTGACTTGACTTAATAAAATCTCTAAAATCACATACATGATTGTTTGAGTTTGCCAAATCAAAATAAATGCCTAAAAAAACAACTATTAATTTTGTCTTAAAATTAGACTATAATTTAAATTTATTTCACTAATAGAAATTGGTATTCGACGAACTGAATTATATGTTTTAAATGCACTTAATATTTTTGATACATTTCAATCGAAATACTTAGCAATGGAGTAATTATACTGATTAGTTTCAAGAACTACAATAAATCATTCCAACTCAATATTCACAAAAAATAATAACAAAAACTTAAATAATTGAGTAAATTGCCCTGTGCAAGTGCTCATGGGAAGTCTGGTATAACATCAGAGACAAGAAGCGAGGACACACTGCTGTGGGACAAGAAGCACCTGGAACACTTCTTGTTCTATGGCTGCTAAAGCTTGAATCTACATTTCTGTAAGGGGAAAAATACGATCTCTCTATTTCTTATGTTTTCCAAGAGAAGAACTGTGCTTCAGAGCAGATCTAACTGAACTCGAAGTATGTTCTTAAAGGTTACATTTATTTGATCAGAAATACAGTAAAAACAGGAATAATGTGAAATATTACAATTCAAAACAGCTTTTTTCCATTGTAATGTATTTAAATTGTTTTATTTATTGCTGTGATGTAAAGCTGTATTTTCCAGTCTTCAGTGTCACATGATCCTCACAAATCACTATTTCATTAATTCATTCATAATGATTAAGAAACATTAATTGAGTTTTGTGGAAACAATAACTATCCCCCCCCCAGGACTGAATGACAATATTAGGCATTTTTATAGGCTAACATTCTTATTATTATTAAAATTGGCAAAAAAAGCTATAACTCTCTATACAAAAATATCAAGACATTTCCCCATGATCAGATCCTCATATTAGAGGGATTTCTGAAGACCACGTGACACTAAAGACTTAAGTAATGATGCAGAACATTCAGCAGTAGAAAACAGAAATTTTGAAGTCTAACATTATTTCACATTATTCCAGTTTCACTATATTAAATAAATTTAGTATTTTATATTGATTAACATAATCCTCTTTTAAAAACAAAAAAATAATACAGATCTCAAACTTTTGAACGTTAGTGCACACTGTTTTAAGAGCTAGTCTGACCAATTATAGGTTTGCAAGGAAATATTCAATAGTCTTTTTACTTTTTTCATTATATTTAATGAAATGGGGGGGGGGGGGTCTTAGTCTTACATAAAAAGTAAACTAGTAAGGTTATACTGTAACAAGCATTATTTTTTGCCCTAACTTCATACTTCGTTCTTAAAATCATTAAAAATACTGCATTGTAAATGTTCTTACTGAAGTCTGGAAATGTGTTTATCCAGGAGGACATTGAGAGAATGTTTTCTGAAACATTAAATGCAAAGATTACAAACACATTCGTGGTGCAAATACTGCATATTTTAAATACCAAGTGTTGAAGAGTTAATATGAATGTAAACCGACTTTCTAGACTTGACTTACTCTTCTCCAGTCTCTTTGGCTGTGAGTAATAAACGGCTACAGTAAAGTTTGCAACAACTTATTTTATTAAGCCAAATGGCAAGACAGAATACAAACTGCTCTCCTCATGTGCTTCTCTCACACCGTGTCACACTCTCACCTATCCCATGGGAAACCCCAGGCAGGTAACTTGTTAGTTCCTCTTAACATAAACAACATGCTACTAATCCAGATGATGTTCAAAATACCCGCTGCACCCAACACACATGCGCCACTTCAGAAACATATCAGTGCGCATGCGCCAACTTCCGAACCAACTTATGCGCGACTTAACTTGCATTAGAACGTCTGTTCAGTAATTAAACCTTAGTTGACGCAGCAAGTATTTAATGAACTTGTTTTCATTAGTTCAGTCCGCTTTTTCATGTCTTATTGTCCAGATTACTAATAAATACTCATTATGCCTACATTTTTCTAGTTGGATTTTTTACAGTGCAGCCATGCTCCATAGCTAACGATAACTACCTAGCAACAGGCCATTCCTGGTGTTTATTGTGTGCTTGCTTGTTCCAACCACCAAACTGCTCAGCTAAAGCGCAGTTAAACACAGATACTTAAAATCTGGTGTAAAAGGAGAGATTTATTCATTTAACAGCGAGCAGCATGCACATGCATGTCATGCTTACCTTCGGGTTTCTTGGTTTCTTCGCGGTTGTGCCTCAATATTTGAATTTGTCCCACCAAATGCTGTGTTTTTGCTCAGCCTACCGTCACTGTGGCGAGGATATAAAACTAGCATGTTCAAATAATTAACGCGTTTGAAAACGATCCACCTCACATACTGAACCGCAAGTCTGCTTGTTTCACTCGGAAACTTTAAGGAGGAAATGCAGACCAAAGCCAGTTTAAACAGCAGAAATAAGGTGCAGTGTCCTGGCTCTGGCAGTGTTTAGGCACCTGGCAGTGTTTTATCCGTTACTCTATTTGATTATTTAACATGATTAAACACTGAGCACCTCGCTGTAGAAAACTGTTTGAAAAACGTAAATGCATCAGCTGTGTGTCCAGCAGCAGAAACACTGCAAAGAGCAGAGCTCTGAGTCCAGTATAGCTCTGAGTCCGGCACAGCTCCAGTCATGCTTTACAGCACTAGAGAGAGGCAGTTTGATTAGCAGTCTAATGCTGCATAGCTTTGTCTAAACAAGTAGAACTTCAAACTTTTAACTCAAGTTAAAGTCATAAGTACATGATGTTCTAAAATGTATTTGAAGTGCAAAAGTACTACAAGTACTCCACAAACAAAAACAGTGTACCTTAACATTATTGAATTTGCCATTGATGACATAAATGTGCTGTGTACTTCTAACTAAAGCTGTGAAATATAACAACTAAGTAGTACAACATTTCTCTCAAAATTTTAAATGGAAGAAAGTAACATAAAATTAAAATATTGAAGTGAAATGTGTTATGTATGCTGTGATATGTAAGTAAAAGAAACTATAACAAATTTTCAATTGTTTAATTTTTTTTGTGTGTGAAACATGTTATATATTTTCAATATCTCTTTCACAGCACCAACACCACTGAAGAAGAGAAGTTAAATGGAGATAAAACAGGAGGTAAATTTCAACAATTTTAATGTTACAGGAGTATTAAACGTGCAACCATTGAATCAAAGATAGAAATTTAAATGCTTTAAATATTTCACTTTATCTAGAATATACGAAATTTCCCCTAGAATATACTGGATTTTCAATTAATTAAAGTAAAAAATTGATATAGTTGATTGTAATGCGTCACACTTGTACTTACTTGTACACTATTGTTCCTATTTTAGGTGCCAGCTTATGGGATGGCAGTGTGAGCTCTGTACATTTGTCGCATCATCAAAAGGAACTTCCATCATTATGGAATGAAGCATGGTACTGCTGGTCATGGATATTAAGTGTCCTGTCCTGCTTCTTTAAGACCTGAGGTCTGCACACACATTTGTATGTATCCCACAGTTTGCAGGAAACTAAAATGTGAAGGTGTGCAATCTTTCAGATTTAACATGTGACTCATTAGATTCTAATACAAATGTATACTTTCCACATATTAACTGTATAATACTTGTGGCAGAAGTATTGTTTGTGAGACTGTTTTCTAATAAGATCAATTCAGCTCCTTGTTTCTGATCTTGTTACCTGTCATTTGCAAAGTAAACCAAGTTTTAGTGACATGAGTTTAGACTTCATGTCTTGTCAAATTTGTCAAATTAATGTTTAATTAAAATAGTAATGTGTGTATTGATTCTTTGTTTATAATCTGGTGTCATTAGATACAGTATATGGACTTGAATTAAAATACTCCTTGAGTAAAGGGTAAATATAGTTTTAAAAAATACGTAAGTGCAACATATTAATTCTGTGATGGAGCAGTTTGAATTAAATTCAGTTAAAATATTTAGTAAACGTAGCACATTTGTTTGTTAAATAATAGTCTTATTTTCAATTTCTTCTACCTTGTATTTCAATTATATCTACTCAATTATTTTATGCATTTTCAGTTAGGGTAACCATTGCATTAGCTTCTGATTTTGATTACATTTACTCAATTTTGTACATCATTGTACTAAATATTGTTATTCAGGTCTACTCATTTTTTTTTAACTGGCTTGTACTCAATTCAAGTTTAATACAAATTAAGAGTTTGTGTGTGCTTTTGCGCATCTGATAGTGTTAACTAACTATCTGATTTGTGAATATGTCAACATTGTGTCGACATTGAGCACTATCAAAAGATATGAATGAACAAAGAAATCTATTTTTACAAAATGTTCTTATATGCACACGAAGTGCTTCGGGCTTTTTATAATATTGAATAATTATTTCTGCCATTATTTGACCACGGCTGGAAATGTGATCGTGAATCTATGACTGAAATAAAGCTGTTTATCGGCATGCATAAACCCCGATTTGTGCATAAACTTTCACTTTACAAGAAGGCAGCGTTTTGATCAACGTGCTGAGCTTCAGTACTTTGTGCTGGCGAAATACATTTTAGGCACCTACTCGGTCTTGTTAATTTGTTTTAAACCCCTCAATCCTGCCAATTCCCCCATCAGTGAAACCGGTTTGATAACTTCACACCTATTGTGAATGAAAGGTGAGAAGAAGGCTTACAGTAAGGGTCTGCGGGTGTTCACCTCGGAGCACGCTGTCACGTTCTCAGCGAGTAGACTAAAACAAAAACAAAATCATGTTTGTACTTCATGTACTTCGTCTTTTTTCACACACAAGTTTGGACACATCTTCTCATTCAAAGAGGTTGAATTTGTATTATGGCAAGAAAAAAGCAGCTAAGTGAAGAAAAAAACGAGTGGCCATCATTACTTTAAGAGTAGTGTCCCCAAGTGCAGTCACAAAAACCATCAAGCGCTACAAAGAAACTGGCTCACATGTGGACCGCCCCAGGAAAGGAAGACCAAGAGTCTTCTGCAACCTCTGCTGCAGAGGATAAGTTCATCCGAGTCACCAGCCTCAGAAATCGCAGGTTAACAACAGCTCAGATCAGAGACCAAGTCAATGCCACACAGAGTTCTAGCAGCAGACACATCTCTAGAACAACTGTTAAGAGGAGACTGTGTGAATCAGGCCTTCATGGTAGAATATATGCTAGGAAACCACTGCTAAGGACAGGCAACAAGCAGAAGAGACTTGTTTGGGCTAAAGAACGCAACAAAGAACACAATAAAGAAAACTCTTTGAATGAGAAATTGTGTCCAAACTTTTGGTCTGTATTGTATGTCTGCATTTTTATCGATAAATCGCATCTTTTGATCAAAATGTTGCCATTTGTAAAGTGAAACTCCGAGCCGGGGGTTTGAAATGAATTAAATTTGATTTAGGGCATCTCATTTCATTATAAACATCATTTATTAATTACACTCGAACAGGCGGTAGAGCTCTGATTAGACTACATAGGAAATAGGCTCCGGATCCCAAGCCTCATTTAAATAAAAAAAAATTGATTAACAAATAATGTAAGTAAACAACAGTAGCACAAGTTTAGAAAAAAAATATTTATACTCTAAAAAATAATTCAGCATCTATTTAAGGTGTGCCAGCTGGCACTGTTCTTATATTGCTCTTTGTCAGGGTAAATCGTCCAGTCACAGTACATGGAATTTGTTTCCTAATTTCCTAATTAATAATCCCACGCCATCTCCAAACAGAAAGGTCTTCCTGTGCATATCATAAGCACTCTCACACATTCTTACTGTATTTAGAAAAAACCCCTCTCATGCCCTGCATAAGAGCTCATATCATTAAAAACATCTCGTGGTGCGGCTCTCCATACCGCGCCACGTAACATCCGTATGGACAGATATTTGTTCCAGATATTATGCGCCATTAATCAATTTGTTATGACAATTTTTGACTATCAGAGAAAAAAAACATCATCCAAAATATAACGAAAACAAACCCAAGCAGAAGTTACATTTTGAGCTTTACTTTGCAGCAAAATATTATCTATCAGTGTACACTGAAAAAAATTTGGAGTAGGATTTACTTGAAAAAAGCTTGGAAACAATTTTCACTAAGAAAAGACAAGTAAAATTACAAAAATTTGCAAAGTAAAAACCACAACATAACTATTAAAGTTTCTAAAAGTTAAGTTTACGTGGAAATTTCCAGTCAATTTTATTGACGTTTGTTCATAAATATATTATGATTTATTGCACTTTTTTTTACACAAGAGTCCTAGTTATCTTTTTATCATGAGTAATCTTTACTTTAAATATTATTTAAATATTACTTAATATAATTTGCGATGTAGTATTACTACTGATGTTTTCAATAAAAAGAAAAGCACTGACAGACATTTTCCTTGAGTATTTTAATTTAAATTAAACTCTTGACAAAACTAAAGGAATGCACATGGACAAAATGAACTGACATATTCATTAAGAATAAATTACCAAAATAGTTGAACATCTTTATCCTATCACAGATTTTTCAATGTGTACATTTGTATACAAAACAGAGCACAAACATTTAATGTGAGCTGCTTAACTGTAATCTTCCATACACCACTGTGATGAAGCAAATAATAAATAATAAAATTTTCTCTCGCAGCACTACACTACTTACATAAAACTGCATTACAACGTTCTGTTAACCAATACAGTATAGTACAAACTTTACTTTTACTACAAAACTCTAATTTACATTAACAAACTTTTAAAGAACATGCTCATTTGCTGAACAAATTAACAAATACAAAAACTTGTCACAAAGTGTCAGTGTCAAACAAAATGGCCCACTGGCAGACTTACTTTAGTAGCTTTCTATGCAAAGAGCTAACCTTTGAAATTTTTTTTAAACCATCCAGCCCAAGAAAGATTTTCTGAAAAACTTCAAAGGTTTTCTCAGCTTTAGGGGATAGCTTAAGTTTAGGGAGTAAATGAAGCCCTTTAGCAGAAGGCACGCATTTGTGAGATTCTTACATCCCAACAGCACTCAGTTCCCTCAGTGACGATGATGAAGTCAGCTATGTTGCCATTTTCCGCTCCTGCAGTGCTGCCCAGTTTAATGATCTTCATTACGTGATTGGTGAAGCTCTCTTTAATCATGTCTCTGCTGACATCCTGTCAAATACACAAATAAGTGCAAAGTGGTTACAATAAGGGATAGTAAGTTACATGTTCTCTTTAATTTTTAATGTTATAAGTGCTCCACACAGAGATTTGGTCTCACCATCATTAAATCTGTTTTTACATGAAAAAAAGAAGAAGAACGTCTCGGGTTACTTGGCTGTAACCCTGTTCCCTGATAAAGCGGGAACGAGATGCTGCGTGAAAACGCTATGGAACATCTCTTTGTTGCCCGGTTGTGAAACCTGTGCATGTCAAACCCGCCGAATACCTTCGGCTTATAACCTGTGCCAGGCATGACGTCACCGAATAAGGTGCACCTGCAGGTTATAAATAGGAGTGAACCGGAAACATCCTCAGGTCAATTTTGTCTGAAGGACGTCCAGGCACGCCAGCAGTGCGGCATTGGAACGTAGCATCTCGTTCCCGCTTTATCAGGGAACAGGGTTACAGCCAAGTAACCCGAGACGTTTCCTTTAAAATGCTACACTCAATGCTGCGTGAAAACACTATGGGAACGAGAATACCAACGCCGCCGCACTGCAAGTGTCTGGACCCCCAGGTTGTGTAGTGTGTGCGCACACGCCGAGGAGGTCTCAGACCTAGCTCTGGGATGCTGACTGAAGGATCCGTGAACCCGGAGTAGCATTGACATTCAGACTATAAAATCTAACAAACGTGTGTGGAGAGGACCAGCCTGCCGCATCACACACATGCTGCAGGGGGACGCCTCTTACCAAGGCAATCGATGAGGCAATCCCCCTGGTTGAGTGAGCCCTGATTCCCAGAGGCGAAGTGACCACGCGCCTCATAGGCTAGGGCAATGGCATCTCTCACCCAGTGTGACAGAGTCTGTCTAGTGGCAGCCGCCCCCCGGTTGCGGCCCCCATGGCAAATAAAGAGCTGCTCTGTGTCACGGTACACCAGGTCACGCCCACACCTCAAGCCAAGTAATGATCACCTGTGACTCCATTCCACACTCCAGTCCACTGCTTTCATTTTGCCGCCTCATTCACCGGCTCAGCACACCTGTTCTTTATTTCATTCATTACTCTGCTCTATAAAACTCTTTCACAAACCACCACCTCTTGCCAGATTATTGTGTGCCCTCATGCCCAATTTTCCAGCGTTTTTCTCTGCCTTGACTTTTGGATCTCGACCCACGCTTTGTTTCACGGACCTTGCTCTCGTTTCACGTTTTGGATTAGTGCTTTTTCGGATTTCGGGATATCGACCATCGCTCACGTTTCATGACCACGAATCAGGATCACGGACTGTAGTTGATTTCATGACCTCGAACCAAGCACGCTCAGAACCATGATTATCCCCCGCGGACCAGAGTTGCGTTCAGCGCGCACCGGCTCTTCACTTCCGCATTCTCTACGCGAGGCTCGCGCCGTGCCGCCGCATCTCCGCACAGCGGGAGCTTTCATTCACAAAACTAACAGCGCGTTCATCACAGGATTCTCGGCGCTATATTCCACACGCGCTCTGCGCTTGGATCCACTACGCCTGCACTGATTGTGACACTCTGACTTACGCCACTGGCTAGTGCGGTGGACGTAGATCCTAAGAGCACGTACTGGACACAGTAAGTGAAGTCTCTCCTGCTCCGGAGCTGTGAAAGGCGGAGGACAGAAGGCTTTGAGCACAACTGGGTGCATGGTCGAGAATGGAACCTTGGGAAGATAGTTCGGGTGAGAATGCAGGATAGCTTTGACTAGCCCAGGGGCAAAGTCTAGGCAGGATGGGGAGACTGACAGAGCCTGCAGATCCCCAATCCTCTTCAAAGAAGTAATAGCAATAAGAAAAACCACCTTAAGAGACAGAAACCTGACAGGCGCTGACTCTAGTGGTTCGAAAGGGGTGTCGCCAGGCCTTCGAGTACGATAGTTAAGTCCCATGAAGGGACCGTCGCTCTAGTGGGCGGCTTCAACCGTTTAGCTCCACGAATAAAACAAGCAACTAAATGGTGCTTGCTCACAGAAATCCCGTCATTCAGAGCGTGACAAGCCGAAATAGCGGCTACATATGTTCTGAGCGTACTAGGGCATAAGCCCGAGGACAACTTTTCTTGCAGAAACTCCAGCACTGAAACAATCTGGCAGTGAACTGGGTCTATGTGTCTTGCCATGCACCGATTTTCAAATACACTCCATTTGAGGGCATAAGTTCTTCTAGTGGAGGGAGCCCTGGCACTTAAAATGGTTTCAATTATGCTGGCTGAAAGCCCAGCATGTCTCAGTTGGTCCCGTTCAGGGGCCAAACGTGAAGGTTCCAGAGCTCGGGCAGGGGATGAAGTATTGTCCCCTGTGCCTGAGACAGAAGATCCCTCCTCACTGGAATCACCCAGGGTAAGCCATCGAGAAGAGATATTAGATCCGAGAACCACACTCTGGTCGGCCAATGGGGCGCTATCAATAAGAGGCGCAACCCTTGTTGACGGACCCTCGCCAGGACTCCCGGGAGCAGAACTATAGGTGGAAACGCATAAAGGCGTAACCTGGGCCACGTGTGAGCCATTGCGTCCAGACCCAGGGGAGCTGGAGGAGTCAGAGAGTAGTAAAGGGGGCATTGTGCTGCCTCTTGTGAGGCAAAGAGGTCCACCTCTGCTATGTAAAATCTTTCCCAGATTTGACTGACTACTTCGGGGTGGAGCTTCCATTCCCCCTGTTCTACAGCTTGTCTGGATAGCAAGTCTGCTCCTACATTCAGGTGCCCTGGAATGTAAATCGCCCTGAGGGAGAGGAACTTGTCCTGTGCCCAAAGCAGAACCTGGTGCGCTAGCTTGTTCAAGCGGCGCGAACGCAGCC
>JAAGKR010010214.1:0-23586 GCA_011419295.1 Clarias macrocephalus | reverse complement strand
GCTGAAACCTTAGTGCTCCCACTACAACCCTCCCTCCTGTAAAACAGCTTGCTGCATCCATAAGAGAATAACTAGACCAATACAGAGAAGAATGGGGTATATACTGTATACAATTTACTAATATTTTATGTATTGCAAAACTAAAATTAATATGTATTGAACAAACAATATGTTGACAATATTCACTGAATATTCAATATTCTTGTTTTATTTTCATAAAATCTTCACAAGATAAACTTTGTTTTCCCTCTATAATCTGGGCCTTTTTAATATAAGCATATCAGCCATAACAACTATGTGCGGTTGAAATATGCATATATACGCATGCAATATACGCATCCCCTATAATACTGATTTCCTTCGCGAAGTGTAAACATTTTTATTTATTTATTTATTTATTTATTTATTTATTTTTCAAGTTCTGCACACTCTCATTAGCTAAAATGTTATTGTTGCCTAGGGAAATATGTCACTTGAGATATTGTGTTTTATTGTAATACTGTGCAATACCATGCTGTAATGTTGCAAAATCATGTTCAAACAGACTACTAAAGACAGCCATATTCGTTTTTTCTATTCATGTTTCCACTATGCTACATAACCTTGAATGAGACACACACCAGGAAGGGTAATCAGGGCTTGGTTTTAAATTTATGTTCAAATCAGTTTGCATAATTTTAAAACCAAGCCCTGATTATAATAGGAAATTGTAACGATGCAGTTCTCATGTGGGGCAGAAACACTTACGGATACATTTCTGGAGGAATTATATAGACTAGCCATCCGGGGGGATAAGCGCCTTTGTGAGCATCAGGCCGGATACTCCTGCAGGAATCTCCTTCAAGTGTCTAGTCTGTTGCTTCCCCGGGTATAGCCCTGGGAAGCCCTACCTCTGTCCATGGAACTAGAGCATGAGACTTCACATCCTGGCCCTGATTTAAAGCCTGAGTCAGAGTTGGAAGACATGGAAGAGCCAGCTTGAGGCACGGCAAGCCACAGACACACCCCAGGAGAAGAACGGTTTCTAGGTTTCTTCTAGGTTTGGACCTAGAAGTTAAGAAACCTTCTCCCTATCAGCTACAATCTCAGGGGCCAGGATATGGAGAGCCCAAACAGTAGCGCTCATTGATTAGGGGGCCATGGGAAATTTTTTTGATGGGAGGCTGGCTGAGGCACCTTCCGTCATCCCGTTGGTCTCCCTGGCCATTTAGCCAATCAAGTCATGGTTACCTCAGTTACACTAGGGGTCGGATTTCACTCTGAGCAAATCTCATTTCTGGGAGCCCAGGTGCTAGAACAGAGAGTAGTGCTGGGGTTTCCCTGTTTACAGCATCACAACCCCCATTTTCTGGCCAACCCGCTCTGGGGAAGTCAGTATGCCCTAAGCTGCCTTAAGGGCATCCAACCCCCCAGTCCTAGTGCTTCCTGCCCCAGTACCTATTACTACTGCCCCTCAGGGTTACTGGGATACAGACCCATATTGAAGGCCTGTAACAATGCAAGTCTCATGAGGGGCAGAATACTCTGCAGATCCACACGTTCCTATCGTGCAGAGTTCTGAACAGGCAGAGATGTGATCATGCGGTTGCCAGTTGATGCTGGCACAGAGATAATCAGCGTGGATATGCTGCATCTGGTGGCATGTCCATTTAAGGTTCCTGATTCCTGTGCACTTCATGCAATCATTAGGTAGCACCAGTAAAGGAATCAGGGCCAAAGACAAAGCCAAAGACCCAGCGTCAGTCTTCCTTAGATGCCAGTGAGTAGAAGCATAAAATCACACATAAATTCTCGATAAGGGCGAATACCCCAAGAGGATCATAGGTTTATTTTTGGTTTCCAGAGCCCTGTACGGTCTCAGTGAGATGGCGGAGCTGTGTTAGCATGTTCTTCTCGGTTTTCTTTAGTTTACTTTTTAGGTGAGTAATCAATAATCCAACACTATCACCTCACAGCCTTCTACTGTGTTGACTCTCTCACAAGCACTGTGTAAGGGCTCTTATAAATATCTTTACATCTTCAATTAACAAATCTGATAAAAGCAAAATGCTGATTGGAGATCACTTAAACAACAATAGAACTCACAGCTACACCCTAAAAAATACTGGGTTAAAAACAACCCAGTTTGGGTTATTTTTAACCCAGCTGCTGGGTAAATATTGGACCAACTACATGCTGGGTTAATTTAACCCAGCAAGATGGGTAAAATATTCAGTCCAAATGCTAGGTCATATTTAACTATAATGCTGGGTTAATTCTACCACATAAATTGGTCAATATTCTATCCAGAACTACTCTACTCTACCCATTCTATTAACTGGAATTTTGGTTAATTCTACCTCACAAATAGGTTATTATTATTTTTATGCTTTACATGTCTATGGGTAAAACAGTTTAAACAGTTAAATTACTTTGATATACTGGTCTATTACAAAAAAAAAGACCTCTAAGTTTTGCAAACCATACATATATACAATAAACACCCAATTACACGTACAAATTATAGAAAAAATTATTTATTTTTCAAAAGTACAAGATCAGATAATACAAAACAAGTTCAACAGCGACATCATTATGATACTATTACTGAGAAGCACTAATGCCTGAGAGCAGTGCTGGTCATCATCTCTCAACATCAGGATGTAGGGGTTCGGCCTCGACACTTCAGCCCGCTGGAGATATTCCACGGGATCAGTTCCAACCGTAGAAAGAGAGAAATTAAAGAAAGTTAATGAAGAAATCGAGAGGGTTGGCTAGTATGCATATTTGTAAGAAGATTAGTGTTTTGTAACACCCCTGCTTTTTATTGTCTTAAGCACTGTCTTAAGATCTTGTGCTTTTTTTTCAAAAATAAATATAAGTATTTTTTCTATGATTTGTACAATTAATTGGGTGTTGTTTATTGCATATATGTACACACTAAAAAATGCTGGATTGTTTTTACTACCCAAACGCTGGGTTGCCTCTGTTGGGTAATATTTCTGGGTTATTTACAGGGAGTTGGGTATTTTTTGTTTAACCCAGCTTGCTGGGTTGGAGTTGGGTTAGCTAGCGACAGCCAACATCACAGATAAGACCGCCCCTCCCCCGAAGTTCACCGGTGTATTCAGTGGCTGTGTCAGCTTCGTGCCTTTTTTTCTTCCTCCTCAAGCATTTAAGAGGAAATGTAAATGTTCAATATAAGGTCTGTATACACACTTTCACTCACCTATGACTGAATTTGTTCACTGTATGTAACATTTATTACTGTTATCGTGTTAACGTTACACTCAAACTTTCAGCCAGTCTGTGCTATAGCAGCTAGTTTATCTGACAATAGCTGCTAACTAGCCAAACCAAAGAACCTCACTGGTGTATGAAAGAAACTGCAAAAATGTCTGAGCTTTTTAGCTTTCTTTGTAGATGCTTGCAGGGTGTATGAAGGTGGTGAAGTGATGAATGAAAGCTAAACTGTTAACTCTAGTGCCAGCATGACGCTAGCATTTAGCTAGGTTGCTAGAGTTAGCAACCACATATAAAAACCTGAGGTGTTACAAAACATTAATCATCTTACAAATATGTATACTAGACAACCCTCTCGAATTTTTCCATAAACTTTTACTTTCTTTCATTCTAAGGTTGCAACCACACCGTGGAGTATCTGTCAGTCGCGGCCGTACACCTACATCCTGATGTTGGGAGATGATGACCAGCACTGCTCTCAGGCATTAGTGCTTCTCAGTAATAGTATAGTAATGATGTCGCTGTTGAACTTGTTTTGTATTATCTGATCTTGTGCTTTTGAAAAATAAATATTTTTCTATGTTTTGTACAATTAATTGGGTGTTTATTGCATATATGTATGGTTTGCAAAACTTATTATTTTTTTTTGTTGTAATAGACCAGTATATCAAAGCAATTAAAATGTTTAAACTGTTTTACCCATAGACATGTAAAACATAAAACTAATAATAACCTATTTGTGAGGTAGAATTAACTCAGCATTATAGTTAAATATGACCGAGCAGTTGGATTGAATATTTTACCCATTTTGCTGGGTTAAATTAACCCAGCATGTAGTTAGTCCAATATTTATCCAGCAGCTGGGTTAAAAATAACCCAGCATTTTTTAGGGTGCAGTAATAAATGTTACATACAGTGAACAAATTCAGTCATAAGTGACTTAGGTAAGTGAAAGTGTGTATAGAGACCTTGTATTTAGCGTTTACATTTCCTCTTAAATGTGTGAGGAGGAAGCACCCTCATGTAGACACAGCCACTGAATACTCCGGTGAACTTTGGGGGAGGGGCGGTCTTGTCTGTGATGTTAGCTGTCACTACCTAACCCAACTCCAACCCAGCAAGCTGGGTTAAACAAAAAGTACCCATTTCCCTGTAAATAACCCAGAAAAATGACCCAACAGAGACAACCCAGCGTTTGGGTAGTAAAAATACCCCAGCGTTTTTTAGTGTGTATGTTACAGTAAATAGTAAATCGAAGTTAATGAAGCTATAATCAAAGTTAAAGAAGGTCAAACTGAATAACAGAGTGTGTGGCTTTTGTTTGCCTGGGCAGTGTATATATTTCTTGTTTTTCAGATACAGATGTTTGGAGCGCTAAATACATACAGTACAGACACAAACACCATTAGTATTATAATTTTCATCTCTCGTATGTTGTACAAGCTGAAACAATTATTTAACAACAAAGCACACTGGATATTGAAGAATGATCTATTGTAATCTGTTGTGACCTGCATTAGTATAAGGTTTCAGATAGAAACCAGATGTCAGAGAACGTAAGCAATCAGAAAAAAATAAATATAAAAAGAAAAAAAAAGACAAAATATAAATATAAAATATCACAAGTAAATATTAAAGTAAAAAAAAAACATTAAAGTAAAAATACTTTAAAATATTACATAATAAAACACTTCAAAATATTGAAGTAAAAAAAAAAAAACATTTTCTTCTTTCTTTTCTGGGAACACATTGATGTGTGAACCATGTGCCATTTTATAGTTTTCATTTGTTTCAAATCTATTTAATTAATTTACATTCATATGCAAAATTACAAACATAATTAAAGCACTTACTAAAGAACCCGCTTAGGGTTAAATAATTCCATCAGTCCTTTCCTCATTGATAAACACAGAAACTGAAGGCACAGGTGATTGTTTATTTTATGCAATTCTTTTTCATAAATATTAAATGAGTAGACCAATAGTTTAAACTTTATTCGTAAACAGATTCAAAAACAAATTCATAGTCAACCAAATAAATTATTAAAGACATATATCCTAAGTAGTGGTAAGTGATCTGACTTCAGAGTACACGGTGTCTTGGGGTCGTTGTCCAGTTTTTCTTGCTGATTTGGTGTTCTTTTTATTAAAATGTAAGGCAGCATAATTTACCTCCACAGAATCATGGATCTGTGGGATTAAATATGAAGTTATGAATAAATTAAACTATAAATAAGCAAAATAATCATTATGATTTTAATTTTGAGTTGTTTCCAGTACCTGTGTGTTTGTTTGTTCTGGTCTTCTCAGAGTTTGTCTCTCTGGTAAACAAACACCAAAGCCAATAAAAAAGCAAAGGAAAAAAAAAAGTTTTTTTTTTTCATTTGAAACATTTAATATTATTTAACATTTCTTTTTACACAAAGCTGTTCTAATGGTGTGTAGCGACCTTACCATATTACAGTGCAATTCTAAAAAATATTATAATAGCTTATAATATAAATATAAAAGATAAAGGAAAATATATTTTAAAAAGAAAGGTATTACGATGCTGTAAAGCACTTACTTGTGTTTTGTTCATGGTTTTTCCATTTATGGAATAAAATAGTTTGAACAGAAATCACAACCACAGAAACTACCAAAGCCACAGTGAGGCAGATTATTACAGGATCCACAGATTCTCCTGTAAACAATCAATCAATCAATCAATCAATCAATCAATCAATCAATCAATCAATCAATAACTAACTAAATAAAACCTCTTACTGATCATAGCAATATTAGAATTATCTATTAATTAAAATTTTATCTGCAATATTAGCAATAAATACTACAATAAGACAATTAATTAAAATATTTTTAAATAACATGTTCCGACTATAATATTTTGTTAAATAATTTCTCACTCAATTGTACTCGTGTGCCGTTTCCAATAATGATCTTCCCACACACGGCCACAGCGCAGTAGTAAGTCCCAGTATCATTGAGGCTGAGGATGTTCTTGGAGAAGTTGTACACACAGGTGTGTGTACAAGAGCCGCTCTCACACTGATGGCTGCTGTTGTGATGAGTGTAAATGATTTGAGGATGGGATTGTGGTGGAGCAGCTCTGAACCAGAGCACTTGGAGTTCTGCTGCTCTGCTCTCAGAGAGAACCGAACACTGCAGAGTCACTGACGCTCCTGCAGGAACCGAGTCCGACACTCTGCTCTGTGATACTGACACTTTTACATTTCCGTCACCTGTTCAGTGTAATATAGACAGATGAACTATTGAGACCTTTATAATATATGCATAATGCAGACCAAAGCACAATTATACTAGAGAATAGTTAAATTCCCAAATTTAACTGGCCAGACAGTGTTGAATAATTTAAAACACTACAGTATTTGGGAAAATGATTCCTGAGCATCACTTTTTAGACTTGATCAAAGTTTTGTTGTTATAATAATCTCTATGCTTTTTTGAACACTTAAATCTGGATTACCACTGTATTGCAAAATAAACAATCTTTCTTATTAGTTAATTAATCAATTTTAACATGTTTTTATTATGTGGTCTATTAAATTTAATGCAGTCATCGAGACCTTAACATTACATTACATAATTCTGCAGTACACTCATCACTCATACATTTCTGAATACCTGGTGAGCTATATACAGTATATAGTCATTATCATTTGGAGTATTTGAACACATTAAATAACATATCTTTTATCACTTAAAAATGCACATTTAAAAAATAGTGAACTGGTGCCTTACATAAATTCTTACCTCTTACTGATAAAAATGTTCCTTTTGCAAACAATATCACAATCTTTTTTAATCCCCAGTAGTAAATAGCTTCGTCTGATGCTTCCACGTTATTTATCTTCAAGCTACAGTTTCTTTGTAAAGTCTGAACAGTAAACCTCTGGGACTTGAACTCATCTTCAAAAACAGGATTCTGTGCTAGTTTATGAACTGTGACCATTACACGAGGCTGATGTCCAACTGCTTGTTTGTACCAAACGATGGCTTCAGTGTTTCCTTCTTCCTTTCGAAAGCAGTGTAGAGTCACATTATCACCAGGAGCAGCACTGATCACCGAGTTCGGCTGATTGACGGCGTTCATTTGTGCTGAATCTAATGTTAACATCCACAGGGGAAAAATGCACACATACATGCCACAAAACTTTAAATGAGTTTGATTTAAAAATGCTGTATACAGTAGCTTTGCTCAAATAAAATTATTTAGATTTTATTTAGAAATGTGCCAAGATGACCATATGAACAAATTATGACAATAATATAATTTATTCAATTGTAATATTTATTAAAATCAAACAGAAAAAAAAAAATTGAAACACTTTTGCTTAATAAATGAACATTGGAGAATTGAATAAAATATACAGAGAAAACTGTGGTCACTTACCACTGTGACTACAAAGCACTATCATAATCCACATCAACATCATCATCTTAAACCGCAGCTTTGTGCATGAGCATGTCCTTTCAACAAACTGTCTTATAGCCGAACTGAGCATGAGGGGAGTTACTGAGAGTTGAAGACATTTGGAGGCTCAGCCCCCTGACCTTAAACCTCTAACATTATTAAAAACAGAAACATTCTACAAATCCCAACACTACACATGTGTATAGACATCCTGGGGAAACATGCACATCATAAGAATTTGACAGTTTTACTGTATGCATGAAACTATAGAAGCGAAAACTGAAAGTTTGTGTAAGAGATATTCTTGCTTTTTATGTTCTTTTTTTTTGTTTGTTTGTTTGTTTATCTGTATGAAGCCTGAATATGGTTAACAATTTGTTAGTTAAAGTGGTAACATAACCATCAAACTCCAAAGAAAAAATAAACATATTTAAAATAAAATGTATTTCTGTCCTGTATGTTGCTGAAAGTGATGCGTCATCTCATAGCAACTACTCCTGGCATGCAAAGCCTCTTTGGTAACTCAGTGATCAGTGTTCCTTGATTCTGCCCCCTTGAATTTATTTTTTTATTATTTTTTTATGACAAAAAAAAAGGTTCAAGCAATTGATACTAAAGTGCATGTTCACTATTCCACTCTGTGTTTTTAAGTTAAATAGTACAATATACTATGACAGCTTGTACAGACCTTTCTGCTGCCTTCCCCAGTGCACTGGTTACACAGCAGTGCTCAGTCCAACCTTTAAAATTTCTAGGGAGATTTTAATTGCCCCACTCACATGCCACTCTGGGTGAAGGTGGCAGTTTGGCTTCTGTGGCGGTTTGGCCATGCAGTGATTTAACTGACGGTACCCAGTCCACCCGTGTTTAAAAGTGCCAGGGTGCAGAATATCTTCCTGCTTGCATGCCACTCAGTAAGCGAGGGGGTGAACTAAATTTGGGGAGTAGCTTTTGTTAGGTATCAACAAGCAGTTTATCAACAATTATTCTGGTTTGATTTTTGAAATTATTTCCCTTTGATTTTACATTTCCTGAGATGAACCTGACATTCAAGCATGGGCCACACATTTTTCAACAAGGTTAAGGCTCTAAAAGTTTAACGTTTGGTTGCTTTATTAAGCCCACAAACAATTTGACCTTGTTTTGAGTCATTGTCTAGTTTTTGACAAAGGTTCAATCATGTAGCTGATGATTTAAGATTATGCAAAAAAAAAATTCTAAGGTAGTTCTGCATCTTTATTCTATTCACTATGTGCAGTCCACCAGATCTACTAGCAGCAAAGTATGATGCTACCACCACCATGCTTAGCTGCTTTCTTTTCAGAAAAAATAAATAAATAAATAAATAACTCAGCTTTAGTTCTCCATACTGTTCATAGCTCTTGTCAAATTTGCTCCATAAGGCATTTTGTTTGTCCATGAAGTCAGCTGCAAGCTATTCGAGCTTGAAGATGTAATTTTGGAGCAGAGGTCACTTTGTTGGACGCCTGTGAGAAACCCATGGTGATGTAAACCTTGCTGTAATGTGACACTTGTTCATAGGTTGACTTTTGCCTTACTAGTTTCTGAGTTGTTCCCAGTTCCTTCTCATGTAAGGAGGGGCAGTTTGGGCCACAAAAAATGACTTACTCTTGTCAATCCTGGTCACCAACAGAAATCTGATTGCAAATTATAGACATTTCAGCACTTTCAGCACCACTGAATGAATAATTTAGGTTTGTGTATAAGTTTTACTCTGCATGTATAATTTTGACATGGTGATGCTTTTATAAAACCCCAAATGTATTAAACCTTGTGCTTCAGATACTTGTAGTTTTATTTATTTATTTATTTATTAAAGAAGCATGTTATACAGTCATCCTTCCTAAAAAAAAAAAAAAAGTAAAAAAAAAAAAAAAACTTGACAACCACAGATTGTCATGTGCACAATCAGCATGTGTGTGTGTGTGTGTGTGTGTGTGTGTGTGTGTGTGTGTGTGTGTGTGTGTGTGTGTGTGTGTGTGTGTGTGTTTTCTTTTCTTTTTACACATCTGTAAATAGCTGACACAATAACTACATAACTTTAATCTACACATTTCCTAAATAATTAAGTGGTGGTTTCCAGGTTACAAACGAGATCAGTTCATAAGTCTGTCTTTAAGCTGAATTAGCAAAGTAGGAAGAGTTGCATACTGTATGTTTTAATGTAGTATTAAACTAGTGAAATGTTATAATAAAACATCTACTACTACTATGATAGTAGTATAATAATACTAAAGTAGTTCCAGTTGTTGCTCCCATGGATGGCACAAGTACTTACTAGGTTTAGGGGCAATTACTTTTTCCCATAGGGGCAGTCAGGTTTGTATAGACGTTTTCCCTTAATTAATGAAAAGGTTAATTAAAAACTGGAATTTGTATTTACTCTGGTTATTTTTGTGTAATCTTAAAATTAAAAAAGTTAAAAACAAAGACTTTTTCATGGTACGGTATTTAGTCAAAAGGTGTGAAGAATAAACCATGCAGGCGGTGTACAGTCCTTTAAATCTCAATAGTTTGTCTTAATGTATCCTGCTTTAGAGTAGCATCAGCTTCTGGGTTAAATGCCAAAAAGTGTGAAATTGAAAGCAAGTGTGCTACACACAGTAGGGTGTATAGTTGCTTGCTCTGCACTCCCGGTACTGTCCTGGATCATTCAGCCTTATGATGAAAGCTAGTTAGCGCTGTAGCTTGTTTTAACTATAAACAAAGCACGGAGATTAGTTATTTAAGATTACATAATGTTATCATATGTGTTTTCTTGCTGGATGTGTTTTCGTGACTGGTTTTCAACGTTGGTTTTGGTGTAAAAGCACGTGTTAATGTTAACCAGGTCTTACTACGGTTGCCAAATGGGAATAAATACAATAATCACCATCTGCCTTCATGGCCCTTAGTTGGACTACAGCACATCCTAGATGGATAAATGGCCTATACTGATCAAATATATGTTTCAGATAAATCAATCAAATGTCCTGAAAGTCTTCATGGACCTTATGTTATTATGCATGGTTGTTTACCACATTATGTGTATTTGCACTATTTTCTTTCCTCGTTTTTTACCCTGATTGACTTCACACACTTTATTACTGATCATTTTTCTTTAACATCAAAGGCATTTCATTCCATACATTCTATTGCATACTTTACTAACAGTGTGTGGGAGGTTGCAGTGTGGTTTAGCACGAGACAGAAAATATGTGGTGCACCTTCTGACCTAAAAAAAGAAAAAAAAAAAAAACTACACTGAAGAGGTAAGACTTTAGTCTTAACATTCCTTAATCTGAATTCACAGATTTCTAACATATTAATAACAATATTTGTATAAACAATAAGAGGAGAATGGTCATTTTTTGCTAAAACCAGTGTTTTAGTGTGTCTTCTAGATTATTTATCTTTCAGTTTAAATTCAGTCAAAATAAGTAAAACATACTACATTTACAGTATATACAGTAACAAAAACTTGGGAGCATAATTATTTCTATTAAATTAGAAAAGAGTTACACAAAAATCTAAGTTACACAAGTATATTGCACATCAGAATATACAGTATCTTGAGGTTGATGTTTCTTTACTCTTCCTCCTTTGGCTTTGCTTTCATTAAAATACAAGGCAGAATAATTCAGGTCCACATTGTTACAGTCCTGTAGGAATGGATATAAAATTATAAGAATACTGAATTACTAGACTTGTAGAGGAAATGCTCTTGAATAAATGTAATTGATTAATCAACATTTATAACATTATGTATTTATTTAATATATTCTGAATATTTACCTGATTGAAGCTCATGTCTGTTTGGGAACCTTGTTTAAGTTTCACTGTAGAGAAGAGAGTACATTTTATTATAGCTGCTATGGATGCTCAGCAGTATTAAATCATTAGTTAGTTTTATAGTTATTAATAATAATAAAAATAATAATAAATGAAAAATATAATTGTTAGCAAGAGTTCAAACTGAGTTTCAGGTGCTAATAGTAACACTGTTTCCTACTACTGGAGATCAGTAAATTTAATAAACTAAACTTAATAAACCTGGAGTTCCATTTTTTTTTAGAAGAAGCAATCTAAAAAACATTAAGCTGATATTGCATGTAATGCTAATATTACATTTTACAAAATTGTATTTTACATAAACATCATAGTAATAATAATATAAAATTAACTATAGTGAAAACTTACCATTGTTTCTTTCTTTACAGGTTATGACAAAGATCAAAGCAAAGATCACAACCACACACACTCCTAAAGCTAAAGCAAGATACATCACTACAGGATCCACAGGTTCTTCTGTCACACAATAAACATCACAATATTACATGCTGTGTCACACATTATTAAGTACAGTGAGTACAGAATGTATTCTACCATAATAATAAAGTTCTTCTTCTTACCCAGTTGTACTTGTGTCCCGTTCCCAAAAATGATCTTCCAGCACACGGCCACAGCGCAGTAGTAAGTCCCAGTATCACTGAGGCTGAGGATGTTCTTGGAGAAGTTGTACACACAGGTGTGTGTAGAAGAGCCGCTTTCACACTGATGGCTGCTGTTGTGATGAGTGTAAATGATTTGAGGATGGGATTGTGGTGGAGCAGCTCTGAACCAGAGCACTTGGAGTTCTGCTGCTCTGCTCTCAGAGAGAACCGAACACTGCAGAGTCACTGACGCTCCTGCAGGAACCGAGTCCGACACTCTGCTCTGTGATACTGAGACACTCAAGTCCGGTTTACCTGTTTAGTGTGATATACAATGCGTGAGACCTTAGTTTGATTCTTTTATGCTTTGATTCTTGGATCTTGAATATATGCATTAGAATACAGCATTAGAGAGGATGTTGAATACACTACTGTATACAGTAAAATGTTTCCCCTTTCACAGTTGATCTTGTGGGTCTAATAATCACTAAGCTTTGGTAAAAAACTTTTTCCTCATAGCTATGCGGATTTGTGTTCATTCAGACACAAGAACATTCGTCATTACACGTGAATTTTGGATGAAGATTGGTTCATCCCAAAGGTGCTCAGCGGCAGTGAGACAGCGCTTTGTGCAAGACACCAACACATTATTTATTTATTTATTTATTTATATTTTTTATTCATATTATTTATTTTGTTATTCATGTCTTCCAGTCTTATGCCTTCATTTTGCTTTCTTTGTGCACAGGACCCTGTACAAATGCCGCAGCATACCATATATTGTGTGCTTTCAACTTTCAAGAATCACACGTTTGTGCAATGATCAGGTGTCCGCATACTTTTGGCCATATACAGTGACAGTGGTGCAGATGTAATCCCCAAATTAATATTAACATGCAAAAAAATATAATGATTACATAATTAGTCATTCACTCTAGCTTCCTAGAAGGAGCTTGTGATTTTTTACCGGAATAACATTATGACAAAATAATTGACTAAGCCAGAAAAATAGAGACGATTAAATACCACAGATTAAATATTAATTTACCTTTAGTGCAACATTTAGTTACCGAGGTCCTAGTGATCGCCATTAAAACAGAGGACAATAGCCGACTATATATATATATATATATATGGTTTCAAATGTATATATTATTTAAGCATTAGCACATCAGCAAAAATCTAAACTATTTCAATATCCAAAATGTACGAAGACATAAATTAAATAATATAAGTAAATCATTAGTTATTAATCAATTTAGTTTTATTTTTAAACTAGCTTTGTACAATCAAATTTCTTACCTTTCACTGATAAAAATGTTCCTTTTCCATACGTAATTGTAAATGATACAAATCCACAGTAGTACGTGGCTTCATCTGATAGTTGCACATTAGCAATTTTTAAATGTGAGCTATTTTTGTTTTTCTCAGTGCTGAATCTCGGGGACGTGAACTTATCAGGTAGTTGTTGATTCGAGTTCAACAAAGAAGGCTCATGTCCTACTTTTTGCTTATACCAGACAATAGCTCCAGTGTATTCAACTCGCAATCGAAAGCAGCGCAGAGTCACATTATCACCAACATCAGCAGTTATCATTGGGTTTGGCTGATGGACATCGTTTATCTGTTCAGAATCTGATAAGAAGAGTTAAAGAATGAAACAAAAATACAAAACAATACACAGAAATTGGTAATTAGCTCTTAATAATTGTTTCAATATTTGAAAGTAGGAAATAATAACCCAATAAACTGGCAATCCACTGAATAATAAAAAAAATAAAAATCTATCCAATTATTTATTTATTTATTTTGTATGTGAAAGAAACAAAAATAGAGATCAGAAAACCTCAGCTATCCACACTTACCAGTTTTATTAAAAAGTGTCAGTGTAATCCACACCAGTACCATCATGTTTAGTCTGTGTACAGTACGTCTGCTCTTGGTACACTGACAAATGATCAAATTGAACACCTCACCTTGTGAGAAAGCTTTATGACGTGAAACTCTGACATCACAGAATTTTCCACATACTGTATAGTACAGTCTCAAGTAGTAAGAAAGCAGGATTAGATGACTGTCTTTCACGCCTCCTCAAATATATTACTTAAAAAAAGGAAGGACATTACATGAACAACCATTTCAGATTTTATTTTATTTTATTTTACATCATTTAAAATTTTTTTTATGATCCAGTTCATCTTTTTTAGTAATAGTTTATATAGTTCTTGTTTCTTTTGCACAGAAGAATAGCTTGAAGTGTCTGCTGTACCTTACTAAACTTACTGGAACGTGCTTACTGGTTTGTAATTGTTTGTTTGGGAGATAAAGACACACACACACATTCACATATGTAATTATAATAGTGTCTATATACTCTCTGGTTTATTCCCAAGATTGACAGGGTAGTAATGTTTTTTAGCCATATTACTTGAGTTAAGTACACATGTTAAGTACAGGCAGACATTCAGAAAAAAAAAAAAAAACAGAAAAAATAGGAAATCAGAAAAACCCTATAGAAAATATTGCCACATAATGATTGAGAAGGTGCTTGAAAGCATCTAGAAGAAATTTCAGAAAAACAATAAAAAACCTAATAAACTGCAAATTCAGTGAATGATATTACAAAATCTCATCTAAACTGTTCATATTATTATGCACGTTAATATTTTAGCTTACATTATAATATATTGGTAACAATATATTAATATTAGTATTCATATTTTTCAATTAGTAAAATTAATATATTTTTTTTTATATTTCCAAAGACCATTTTAAATAAGTCAGAAATAAAAGACATAAGACATTTTAAAAGAAATAAGAGATTATCTGCTGTAATAATTCCCTAAATAATCCACAATAGCATGCAGGAAGAGGTTGCAAGAACAAAATGTCCCTTCACAAGTAAAGATACAGTATGTGAACCTTTTGGAATTTCATGGTTTTCTGTATTAATCTGTCATACAATATGATCTGATCTTTATCTAAGTCAAGAATATTAATAAATATAATGTGCCAAAAATAATAACGCAAAAATAATTCTGATCTTTTATGTCTTTATTGAACATGTTCATTTAACATTCAAAATGGCTCCGTCATTGGTGAGCATCTCCATTACGTTGAGGTCTGGACTCTGACTTGGCCACTCCACTTTTGGGTCATTATCTAATTTCATCAGCCAACGTCTACAGAGTTTCAGCTGACATACGGACAGTCTCACATTTTTCTAAAGGATTTTTTTTTTGATACACTTGAAAATTCATCTCCCCCTCTAGTCCAGGCCCTGATGCAGCCAAGCAGGCCCAAATCATGACGTTTCCTCCACCATACTGTACAATTTGGATGATGAGTCTTTGTTGTACTCTTCGGCTCCTTTTGACTGGGTGGGTAGAGTAGCCACAGTCTTAAAGGTGTCTTTTTTGGATAGGCATAGCTCACATAGCTTGTTGAGATCACATAGTTGAGAGGTTTTTAATCAGTCCATACCTCTAAACTCATTTTCTCAACACGACTCCAGGTATGCTAACACCTGACTGCATTTAGCTTTTTTGAGGTCATTAACTCAAGGATTTAATTTAAAACTTTCAAATGTCTTTTTGTTTTAGGCATATTATATTTTCCAACACCCTTGACTTCCAGTAGATGAAGATCAGATCACATTTTATGACAAATTAATGCAGCAAACCATTCAATTTCATAGTTTTTAAAAGGTTCACATTGTTTTTCTTGCCACTGTACGTGGCACACTAAACAATGGCAAATCCACTTATAAAATTATATGTTAAGCCACGAAGCCATTAATGAACACAAACTCATTTTTATTAATAATTTTATTCACAGAAAAAAAAAAAGTAATACAAACACTTAAAGTCCAATCCAGAAGAATGTGAACAGTGACACAAATGGAAAATACTAAGTCTATAAAAATGGAAAATGTAATCAATTAAATCCCTCAAATGTAAATCAATCACATATTACCTAACAAATTTTGGCCCCACTGTCCTAAGGTGCATTCATAGTTTAATGTTAGTCTAATGTTTGGTCTGTCATATGGGGAACATCCTGCTGAGGCTTTCAATACTTTCGTAAAGTATATGCGCATGAGCCTTGTTCACACGACCAACTTTCCATTCATACCAATGTTCTTTGAATGAAACAAGCTTTCATTCAATGTCAAACATCCCATATCTTGAATAATCCTTAATACCTACAGTATATCTACAGAAATGGGTTGTAAACATGGATTACACTTTCTAGATTATAATGAGCCACCACACAAAGACATAAAACATACTAGATAGGCATATAAATTCTGTATTTTCCCTACTGGTACCCTTTATGAAAGTACTGTATGATCTCTTTGTTCCTGAGAGAAGGCATGTGCTCTGGAGGTCAGCGAGCGGGTCAGTGGTGTGAGTTGGTGGTTCCCCCAATTTGGCGTGAAGTTGTAAAATTGTCTCTCTTTTCTTTATCAGCTTGTCGATCAACACTTTTGCCAGTCGAGCTTAACACTAGCCATCTGATGCTGGCTTCAGGTGCAGCAGACTTCCTTTCCATGATTGAGTTAAACGTGGATGTACCCCTAATAATATTGACACACATACACCCAATAATATGCTACAGGCAAACTTTGATAGCGTACAACACATGTCTTTGGATTGTGGTAGAAGAACACAGTACCCAGGGGAGACCCACAAAGCATGGGGAGAACATGCCACACACAATCTCATACTACAGGTGAGATTCTAAATAATAATAATAATAATAATAATAATAATAATAATAATAATAATAATAATAATAAAGTAACCATTACACAAGGGGCAATTAAAAATACTGCTACGGCAATTTAAATTAATTGGGTTAAAAACCGCCGTTGCGTTATACAAACATGGATGGATTGTTCTGACCCATTAACTTCAGAATAAAAATGTGATCAGAAAAAAAATATAAAGGTGGCAAACACTTGGTGAATTTGAATTTAAAAAATGACAGTTGGGTCAAAAAGTGAAGCATGAAGCCATACACCCATAATGCATAATGGCCACTGTACAAACCTCTGAAGGCGGGGTTATGATACGGGGTTGCTTCAGATGCTCAGGTCTAGGCTCTGAAACGTTATGTAGCCATATAGTGAAGTCAGCTGATGACCTGAATGACTGAATGACCAGATTATCACATCTGTTGTGTTTTTCTCTCCCTGATCGCACAAGCATTTTCCAGGACTACAACACTGATACATACTGTAGGCTCAAATTGTAAAAGAGGGGAAATCATTTCCACGCATGAGTTATTCTGTTACTGATTACTCTGTTACTTTAGCCTTAGCTACCCTTTACCTGGATAGTTTCTATTATATGGCTAAAAGTATGTGGACACATGGACATTACACCAAGATGTGGTTCTTCCCCCAAGTGTTGACACAAAGATGAAAGCACACACTTGTGTAAGATGATTTTTTATGTATTAGCGTTATGATTTTCTCTTACTTATCCAAATAGACCCACAACTGTTCCAGCATGACAATGACCCTGTGCACAAAATGAACCCTTGAAAAAAAAAATGAACAGAAATGAAGAACAGCTTTGCCATAGATTGAAACTCAGGCAGCATCACAGTCCTATTCACCCAATATCAGTGGCTGACCTCACCAATGCCTTTGCAACTGAATGAGCACAAATCTCTAAAGTTGTGCTCCAAAATCTAGAGGCAGAATGGCTTTCAAATGAGATGTTCAACAAGTATAAAGTACATGAGTGCAAATGTCTACTAACCATATACCTCTGACCATTATTATTTTTATTATTGGTAATATTCTTAAGACCAGCATGATGGGGAGAGCAATTTTATTTACTTATTTATTACTTATCACATCCTTAACAATGTGTTAACATATATACAGTAAAATAAAAATAAACCTGATAACAAACTATTATCATTTAATTAAATTAGTGATCAAATTCAAGTTTTAGTTAGAAGAGCATCGAACATCAGAATATACAGTATCTTCCGGATGTGGTTTCTTTACTTTTCCTCTTTTGGTACTTCTCTCAGTAAAATGTAATGCAGCGTAATTCAGCTCCACATTGTCACAATTCTATAGAAATGGATATGGTATTAATAGGACATAGAATTATTAGACTTTACTTGTCTGACAGTATATATTAAAATAATATCTGCTGAATATTTACCCTATTGAGAGTCTTGTTTGTCACAGAACCTTGCTTGAGCCTCACTGTAGAGAGAAAAAAAAAAGATATTTTTTAAAACACTGAATCACAAAGCAGCAATGTTTTCATTCCTTTACTTCTCACAGCTGTACAGCTGCAATTCACAGGGTTTATTAATTCAAGCTCTAATAACGTTATGTTCTGTAGTAGCAATTTACACAGAGGCTTGTATAGCAGATGCTCTACATACGCTGAATATCTTTTTAAAAAATTATATGCTTTATACAGTATGTGTACTAGTCAGTTTGCCAGATATGAAATCAATATATATCATAAGTGGAACATTGATGGATATGTTATCAATTCGTTGAAATACATATTTGATAATTAATAAACTGGTGCTTTGTGTATATAATGAAAACGTCTCGATGATTTGTGAAGTGGGAATGTTATTGCAGACTTACCACTGGGTTGTCCACAGTTTCTCCTTTTAAAGATTATGGCTTGAGCAAATATCACAAACACACACACGCCCAAAGCTACAGAGAGACAGATCACTGCCGGATCCACAGATCTCTCTGTCACATCAACAACAAAAAGTACTTTATTCATTTATTCATTTGTTTGTTTGTTTGATTTGTTCATGGGTTATTTATTATACATTTTTATTTAATTTCATTAGAACTGGATTGTTTGCCACACCAAATCCACCATATAACACTGACCATCAAACTTCATATTAGACTCTATTTCACAGTCTCAGTTATTTGCTCAGTTTTATGCTAAACCAATTAAATTTGGTAATTAAAATAAAAAAATATAAATATTTATTTAATTTTGAAAATAGACATATTTCATATTTCAGTACTATGGCAGAATTTGGATTGCCTGACACAACCAAATATATCGACATACAAAATGTTAATATAATTAATACATATTAAAAACTTATTCTTACCCAGTTGTACTCGTGTCCCGTTCCCAAAAATGATCTTCCCACACACGGCCACAGCGCAGTAGTAAGTCCCAGTATCACTGAGGCTGAGGATGTTCTTGGAGAAGTTGTACACACAGGTGTGTGTAGAAGAGCCGCTCTCACACTGATGGCTGCTGTTGTGATGAGTGTAAATGATTTGAGGATGGGATTGTGGTGGAGCAGCTCTGAACCAGAGCACTTGGAGTTCTGCTGCTCTGCTCTCAGAGAGAACCGAACACTGCAGAGTCACTGACGCTCCTGCAGGAACCGAGTCCGACACTCTGCTCTGTGATACTGACACTTTTACATCTCCATCACCTGTTTAGTGTGACACAGACAATGTGAGAGTTTAGAATAGCTGTCCTTTGTGTATGTAGGCCCTAATAGTATATGGAATATGCAATATTAAGAATATTTTATTTTGTAGTTTAACATTGTTTTGTAACAACTTTAAAGTCATTGCCTTTTATATGAAAACAACAACAAAACTTATGAACTATGGTATAAAACGAATATAATTATATTATATAACTAAATAAATATATAATAAATATATAAATATAAGTATATGATTTTTTTTATTTATTTATGTATCACGCCTTACCAAATGTATCTCTTCCTTGCCATACCTACCAAAAATGGACTTTAATTGGTATACTCTATTAAATTTTTCCAATATATATTTTTTCACCCAGTGCAACATAAAATTACAATTCAAACTTAACTTAGAATCCTAAAGAAAAGAGTATTTCATTTAATTAAAATTTTACACCACTGCACAAAGTATCGAAAACATTTTTTTTTTTTTTTACTAAATTCTTGAAGGCACCAATACAATATACTGGAATACAACAATTACAATTATTAAAATTTAGTAACTAGCTTTGTAGATTAAAGTTTTTACCTTTCACTGATAAAAATGTCCCATTTATAAAGCTTGTAAAAAATGTTACGTATCCACAGTAATACACGGCTTCATCTGATGGTTCCACCTTAGCTATTTTCAAATGAAAGCCTTTGTTTTCTTTCTTGATGCTGAATTTTGGTGCCTTGAAGCCATCTTCGTAAATGGGTTCACTTTGAACTTGAACTATTACATGAGGTTTTTGTCCTATTTTTTGTTTGTACCAAATGATGGAATCAGTGTTGTCCTGTTTCAGTTGAAAGCAGTGCAGAGTCACGTTATCACCAACACCAGCAGTGATCACAGCGTTTGACTGATTGTTGCTGTTTGTCTGTGCAGAACTTTCTGTTAAGAATTAGAGAACAAAAGATCACTCTCGAATGTATCAAACTTTTATTCCCATTATTACCGAAGATTGTCAAAAGTGTTTCAAGTGTAATGTTTAGAAAAATATCAAACCTGTCGATCAATCTGTTGTACCAAATGTATGTTAATCATTTTCCTGCAACACTGTCATGCAAATGATTAGAATCAAATCCATGTACACTCACCAAATGCATTAAAACGCATTAAAATAATCCACATCACTTGTAGTACAAGGCCTGTGTAAAGCATGGCTCCTGTTACTCAGCTGTGAGATGGTCAAACTGAGCACATCTTACCTTCAGATAAAGATTTATGATGGGAACCTCTGACATCACATTATTTCCATGTACAATGCAGACTAGCAAGATAGAAGTAACTAACAGGCTGTAGCTCCTCCTCCGACTCCACACACTTTTTTGATATGGGAATTAAAGTTTCAACTAAAGTTTAAATAGAAATTAAAATTCAAAATAATATTAAAAATAAAAAAGGAAAATTAGGGAATATGAGCAAATTAATATCCACCTATTTTTTTTATTTTTTTTACTATTTAAGCTACTATCAATTCCATCAACAACACTAAAATTTCTATTGATATTTTGTTAAACAAGTTCAAAGTATCAAACCTTCTTTCTGGCTGTATTATAATATATATTGACCATTATCTTATATTAATAATTAAACAATTATCTATATAACAATAATAATTTTCTACTTACAAAAAACAACAATTTTAAATAAAAGTAAATTAAAGAGTTGATTAATTATTTTACAACTGGTTACAACCAAATTAAATTAATAGAAAAAAAAACACAAACACATATTTTATAAAGTGTGGCAATTAATTTACAGTGGGTACAGAAAGTATTTAGACCCCCTTAAATTTTTCACCCTTTGTTATATTGGAGACATTTGCTAAAATCATTTAAGTTAATTTCCCCCTCATTAATGTATACACAACACCACATATTGACAGAAAAACACAAAATTGTTGACATTTTTGCAGATGTATTAAAAAAGAAAAACTGAAATATCACATGGTCCTAAGTAGTCAGACCCTTTGCTGTGACACTCATATATTTAACTCAGGTGCTGTCCATTTCTTCTGATCGTCCTTGAGATGGTTCTACACCTTCATTTGAGTCCAGCTTTGTTTGATTATACTGATTGGACTTGATTAGGAAAGCCACACACCTGTCTATATAAAACCTTTCATCTCACAGTGCATGTCAGAGCAAATGAGAATCATGAGGTCAAAGGAACTGCCTGAAGAGCTCAGAGACAGAATTGTGGTAAGGCACAGATCTGGCCAAGGTTACAAAAACATTTCTGCTGCACTTAGTTTTCTTAAGAGCACAGTGGCCTCCATAATCCCGGCCCGACAGAAGCCTCTCCTCAGTGCAAGACACATGAAAGCCTGCATGGAGTCTCCAAGATAGTGAGAAATAAGATTCTCTGGTCTGATGAGACCAAGATAGAACTTTTTGGCCTTAATTCTAAGGAGTATATGTGGAGAAAACCAGCCACTGCTCATCACCTGTTCAATACAGTCCCAACAGTGAAGCATGGTGGTGGCAGCATCATGCTGTGGAGGTGTTTTTCAGCTGCAGGGATAGGACGACTGGTTGCAATCGAGAGAAAGATGAATGCGGCCAAGTACAGGGATATCCTCGAAGAAAACCTTCTCCAGAGTGCTCAGGACCTCAGACTGGCCCGAAGGTTCATCTTCCAACAAGACAATGACCAAAAGCACACAGCTAAAATAATGAAAGAATGGCTTCACAACAACTCTGTGATTGTTCTTGAATGGCCCAGCCAGAGCCTTGAAATAAACCCAATTCAGCATCTCTGGAGAGACCTGAAAATGGCTGTCGACCAACATTTACGATCCAATCTGAAAGAACTGGAGAAGATCTTCAAGGAGGAATGGCAGAGGATCCCCAAATCCAGGGCTGAAAAACTTTCTCAAAAAGACTCATGGCTCTACAGTATGTCATCAAAAGAGTGCTTCTACTAAATACTGAGCAAAGGGTCTGAATACTTACTGCTATTTCAGTTTTTTTTTTAAATAGATCTGCAAAAATGTCAACAATTCTGTGTTTTTTCTGTCAATATGGGGTACTGTGTGTACAATAATGTGGAAAAAAAATAACTTAAATGATTTTAGGGAATGTCTGCAATATGACAAAGAGTGAAAAATTTAAAGGGGTCTGAATACTTTCCGTACCCTCTGTAGTAGTTATTTCACTAAGCAGCTTAGAACTTGCTCATAACATTTCCAAATAAAAAAACATTTAATTTCCACATTATCGCCTCTCATGTAAATATAGGACACACATACACTGACCCCCAGAGCCACAACCTCAACAAGACCTCATATTTAGTGTCTGGCACCAGGATTTTAGCAGCAGATCCTTTTAGTCCTGTAAGCTGCAAGGTGGAGTCTCCATAGATCAGGCTTGTTTGTCCAGCATATCTCACAGATGTTCTATCAGATTGAGATCTGAGGAATTTGGCTGCCCAAATCAACAACTTAAACTCTGTGTGCTAAACACCATATACAGCAGGCTATGATAGTCTTCTATCATAGCCAGTATTGATTTTTGTTTAATTATATATACAGTATACACAGTACAGACCAAAAGTTTGGACACACCTTCTCATTCAAAGAGTTTCCTAGCAGATCTTCTACCATGAAGGCCTGATTCACACAGTCTCCTCTTAACAGATGTTCTAGAGACGTGTCTGCTGCTAGAACTCTGTGTGGCATTGACCTGCTCTCTGATCTCAGCTGCTGTTAACCTGCGATTTCTGAGGCTGGTGACTCGGATGAACTTATCCTCCGCAGCAGAGGCGACTCTTGGTCTTCCTTTCCTGGGCCGGTCCGCATGTGAGACAGTTTCTTTGTAGTGCTTGATGGTTTTTGTGACTGCACTTGGGGACACTCAAAGTTTTCCCAATTTTTTGGACTCACTGACCTTCATTTCTTAAAGTAATGATGGCCGCTCGTTTTTCTTTATATATATATATATATATATATATATATATATATATATATATATATATATATATATATATACTCTC